>JAODLL010005124.1:0-10734 GCA_026546735.1 Forbesichthys agassizii
ACTACAAATAATTATTGACACAAAAAAAAAAAATTATTAGCTCAGTCATATGCTCCCTTCCCCAATCATTTAATTAATCCAACTGTTACAAGATGTATTCTTAACTTTGTTGCTGATGTGATATCTTCAAATCTAATTTGTGATTCTACTTATCTGGCTAAAACATGCATAATATTATGCTGCACAATGCAGTTGTAACATGGGAGATGTGCAGACGGACGGCACGCCTCCTCCCATTCATTCTCACCGGTGTGTTACGCAACAGGTATCATGCTGCGTTCGAATGGAACGTGTGAGCTCGTGACTACGACATGCAAAGTCATGTACACTGAAGCCTTGCGTTCAAGTGGTTAAGTTGTGTGGAGACTGTTACTATGCAATGGTGACATGGACCCTGAAATTATTGTAGTTCTTTTCGCTTATCTTCTAGATCTGACGTACCGGTATACTTTGTATTTCAACAACATACGGAACAAGAGATGAAACTTAAAGGGTGACATATTATATACTATCGTTAACTTATTATTTTTAATGCCAGACTTTATGGCTATCTATTATACTAATGCCTAGTAATGTAATAACCACATTTATAAAGCGCTACACACACAATTCATACACCGATGGTGATTGCTGCCATGCAAGGTGCGACCAACAACTGGGAGCAGTTAGGCATCAACCTTCCACCTGGAAGCCCAACACCCAGACCACTAGACTGTAGTTGTACTGTACCATACCAGTAGCTTAAGTATCAGCTGCTATTTTCTGAAAAAAGTCTGGAAACACGTCACAACTTGGACGCACCATCACACACGCTGCATCTGTTCCGTGTTTGTTTGAGTTGATTCGGCTGTGTAAAACCGAATCATTAAACAACTCACTCAGGAATATTGTTCCTCGCCTCCTCAACACGTTACAGCAATACAACATTTATTATTTAACAGTAAATTACACACATTTAACCTCACAACCTGCTTGGTGCGAAGCAGAACCATGGCTCTGGTGCGAAGCTCTGGTAGAATCACTTGGTGATCCTCAAAGTTCGTTTGCATGGCAGTGTCCAAAAGCGGAGAAAAATAATTCTAAAAACCATTCCCCTTTAGCTCCGCGTGCATTGTGCAGTGAGCTTTTCCAATCCAAAACTAGCCTAACAGTTTCCATACACAGCTGATTTAAAAGTAGCAGGTCAGGCACAGTCAAGGCTTACAGCATCTGTGTGAAAACTTGCGCTTGTAACTTTTGGTTCCGCATTATCCATCTTCGCGCCGCCATACCATACAAACTGCATGCACCGAACCGTATCGTCTGTACCGAACGGTTCGATTCGATACACATACCATTACACCCCTAGTGTGTGTTATGAACAGTATCTGTGCTCACGCTGTAACCAAGCAGCACCAAGAAACAGCTAAACCACATCGACCCATGAACAACACTGACAGTTATGTTAGGATAAATGCATCCATTCATTTAGCAGCGCTGTGAATTGTTGAGGCATTGTGTAGTTGAACATTATGTAACTGTGAGTACATTTTAATAGGTATAATCTATTATTCAATATGGTTTATTGTGTATCTAAAAAAAACTCAAATGCATAAACAATAGCAATGGCATACTACTGCAACAAAATACATTATTAAATCCAAACCTAATGGATCCGTGCATAATGTAGTACATTATATTTATCTAATGTGTGTGCAATGTTAGAATATTGTTTAGACAATAATATAACAATAATGCACTTGCATTAATGAGAGAAATATTCTGTACTTAAACAATTACCAATAACATTGTTAAGTGAATGTATGCCTTTATGCACTTATGTTATTCACACACAATGCATTCTGAGTAAATACAATGTTAGCTGTTGTTGTAGAAAAAGCCCTCAAATGCTTAATAGGACATCTGGCATAAAGGCCATGGCATGCACCCACTGCCAACTTCCTCCGCGTGTAGGGCCAGAAAAAGAGATTGTAACGGAAGTACAGTTAAAGCCATGCAAAAGGCTGAAGATTAGTTCAAAGCCATGGAACTAATTAAATGAATCTAGAGATAACCGTTTAATTACATTCATCAGCGTTTTTCTATTTTCTCTCTCGTACTTTCTTCTTCATTAAGGTCCTTCAGTGGCTCCACAGAGAGAAGGGCCAGTGATCAGAGAGGGGATGCGCGGGCGGCTGTTCTGAGCCAGTGGGGTGAGTTTTCTCTCTCTCTCACACGCACGCACGCACGCACACACAGACCCACACTAATGTCGCACATGTATCTCCAGAAAAACAGCTATGTCTGCAACAATGTGTGTATGTATAGATACAGTACACATATGCTAGCTTAAATCCACAGGGAGGCTAGGTCATGACAGAGGAAGGACACTGCCTGTGATTCTATCTAAGTGGCCCTTCCTTGCTCTGGAGGTACACACAAGCCTGGGGAGTCACATGCTGCCTACTGGTACCACCCAGAGACTAGTGAGCACCTCTGGGAGCTCTTCCCCCGGTGGTGTGAGCTCCGGTGGCCTCTGGGATCAGATCACTTGGCTGGCAGTCTTATTATGGCCAACTCACACTAAACCACTTTCAAAGTCGCCAGATCGCTGTACTGCACACATGACACTACTGTCTGTCTTATAATTGGCTGTCTCGAAGTGGTTGTGTGTTTCACACTGCATTGCATGAGTAATGGGCGTCAGGGGGTCACACACTACAAGATGTTTCACAAGGAGGAATAAGAATATCTCTGCAGTGTTTGCGCCTCGTCAACATTTCTCACTTTCACTTCCAAAATGTCACCGCTGGTATGATTAGTATGTATGAACATCATTCACATGTGCAAAGTTCAATGGACAGGTGAGAAAATATTTTCTTTTAGTTAATTTAGGTCCAAAACCTGCTATACAGTATATCCAGTTGGATACTGACTACTGTCTCAGATCGCGTCTACACAATTGTTATGATTTTCCTTCAAGCTGGGTATTTATCTGTGATTTAAAACAAAACTTACTGGCAAGTGGAAAACTTGTGTGGTGTGAACTCAGCATTAGAGACCATGGGGCCATCTCCTTGAAAACAGGTCCTCATAAATCTCTCCCGAACTGACCTTTATTGTTTTATGCATTCACTAATGGTATTAGGGGGATGTATTCATGCATATGAACGCGAGAGATAGACCAGTGCATCTGCAAAACTTTAGCAAATACAGGTTCACTGAACCGTCTCCTTAAGCTGGATTGAACTTTCGTTAAACCCTCAACTATAGCTTCCTTACCTCATTATTATATCCTTGCACTGACTTTCAGCTTTCAACAAACCAACTGCGATGTGCGCAAATGAAGTGAATGGGGGCTGGTATGGTAACTTCGCCTGGAACCTTTTTGCTAGCGGGACATGTTGCATTACCGAGCCATAATGTGTGCATGTTTAACATCTATTCCGATTAATTGCGAAGGCACATATAAACACCAGACCCGATTAGATGACATACTATGCAGATAACCCAAAATCTGAAAGATTGCATTCGGAAAGGCACAAAAGTGTCCATGTAAATCCAGCTAGTGTTACTGATACTGCATAGCAATGTATTGTAGAATCCACATTGATTCTGGATTACCTTAAATATGTTGTACTGTAGGAATTGATATCTATGTTTTATAAATCATAATTATTTTGCCACCGTCAAAGACCTAAATTGAAATACAGTATAGAGGCCAATCTTATAACCTGCTTTCAATTTTAAACTTCAGTTCTGCTTTAAAGATGAATAGTTATGACAATTATGCATAATGGCATGGTCAGGAGAGGAAACCTCAAAGTTTGTTTGTTGTAAAAACACTTCCATAGTCTTTTGACATTTCTCCCCAATCTATAGATACACAAATCAGTTGAGGTGTACAGTAGCGTTGATAATTGTGTCGAGGCAACAACTAAATATTACATTGAGTGTACAACCAGTAGAAGGTATGAATAGTATTCATACAAGGTTGTATCACACCAAGGAGTCTCTTGTTATGCTGTGGGTTTCATTTGAATTTTGTTTACAAAAGTAACAGCATTGAAAAGTTAATGTTTTATTTATATTTTGAGATCTTCAATGCAGCTTTAACTGGCTGTCAACATGGCGAGGGAAGCTGGTGTATGTGTGTGCCTGTGAGTGTGGATTATAGAGGAGCTTAAGAACGATATGAAATCATTCCCAGTTTCTAAGTGCTGTAGAAACAATGCATTGTTGTACCCTCATATTGGTTCTGCACAAACAGAAGGAAACAACTGTGACAAGTGTCCTCTTCATATCTTCCTAACATGCTTGCATGTGCGAGCACGCGCACACACACACACACACACACACACAGAGACACAAGCACACATTTATTATTGTCTGGAATCATAAGTCAGTGATTAAACACCAATTAATATGGATGGTTGCTATCAGCATACAGAGTACCTTGTAAGCTGCAATCATTACAATGCAATCACAAAATAATCACCTAGCCACTCCCCGAGGCCCGCTGTGTGTGTGTGCGTGCGTGTGTGTGTGCGTGTGCACGCACTCAAAGTCTGACTGGCTGCGCCCGGCCAAGTGTGAGCACTGCGACCGCCACTCATCTTTATTAAGACATTCATTGGTATTCTCCTGTTGTAGTGAGCTGCTCCTTCTCTTTGTTCCTGTCATCTCATCACCTCGTCCTGATCACTTTCACAACCATTGCATGCTGGTTTACTCAAATGGGAGAGGGGGAGGGAGGGAGAGAGAGAGAGAGAGAAACAGAGAGAGAGAGAGACTATACAAGTTAACTAACACACACACACACACACACACAAACGACCAATGCACCCACACAGGCAGATACAAAAGACGATTATGCGCGCATACGGACAGTCACACTTAAAGAGCTAGAGCATTGCAACACACACCAAAACAAACCAACACATCTGCATCCACTCTCCTCTCAGCCAGTCATCCCCTCAGAGCTGTCCACAGTCACACAGTCAGCAGCTGACTGCTGTCACCGCATATAACCCTGACACACACACACAATTAGTACACACTACAGTATCAGCTCATTCCCATAGCACACGTTATACACGCAGATGTGCACACTACACACAATACACAGTCAAGACCACAGAGGAAAGTGTGCTGTCGCTAGATACTGCTATCCTTAGCCTAGCTTGAGGCTATATAGTCCTATGGTGTAAAGACCAACTGACAGACTGAGAGATACTGTAGATGCCAATGGTGTTCCCACTCTTGCGAATCACACAGAGCCCAAAGCTCACAAGGCCAGACAGGAGATACAGACAGACATACAGACAGACGTTGAGAATGAGAGTTTTGAGACAAGCAAGTACAAAACACCAGCACGGGCATTTTGAAGTGTCAACATTGTTCTGGAGATTTTCAGAGTGATGTGAGACGGGCAGTCACTCAGACAGCAGGATATGCTCTCAGGACCCGCAGAGACAGGACGTTTTAAAACATCAAAACAGACAAGTCGTCAATCTCCATAAGTCTCTTTTATTTCCTCAATCATGCACTAAGTAAAATTTGAAGCATTTTCCTTTTGCCACACTGGAATATCTAATATCTAATGAGCCAGAAAATTTGTAAATATGAAAGAGAGAAACTAACCTACGTTTAATATGTTAAAAGATATAGTAATGTATTCAAGCTACACAACACTGACTGATACTAACTATAGAGAAAACACGTGTTTGAACACTACTGATGCTGCTAGCAGGATTTGCAAGTCAAATCAAATGGCAACAAAGGCTGGATTACATTGATAACATCTTTAGTTTGCATATTGATAGAATGCCACATACTGTATGACCTGGAAAAAAAATATAGCAATAAAGTTGCAAATTAGAAGCTCAATAAATATTCTCAAGCATTACACTTGTAAGTAAGTGTGCACATTGACAACACAAAGTTTGTCACACTAATGATTCCAGCTTAAAGACCAGGTACTCCTGGTACCCAAATAATTGCCTGTTCCTCACGTTTTAAAGTGAACACTGGATTTAGATGTGCTTGTCTGCGGTGTAAAATTGACTTCCTCGGTCAATCTGCTCCTGCCACTTCCCCCACAGAGCTTGGCGACATCCTTCACTCTGCTCAAACTATCGTTCCTTTTAAATTACATTCTGAACTCCTCGGAGATGGACCAGCGAGTAATCAGCTATCATACCTCAACGTGTCACACGGTGAGCAGAGAACAGGGGGATAGAAGGAAGATATATGTGCTTTCCACGGATTTCCCAAGAGATATCCATCTATGTCTACAAGTGTTTTGACAATTATGCCCCTCATATACAGTAGCCTCAGCTGGCGGTTTCAGCGGTGTCAACGGTTTCACGTACCGGTTTCCCTGGAGATCTGGACGAAGGCCTCCACACCGCTCTCGCCGTAGTTCCCCTCCGAGGCCAGCGTGGACACGTAGTTCCACTCCATCGCCGTGACGATGTCCATCATGGCCTGGGCCTGGTAGGAGTCTGGAGGAACCACGCGGGAGAAGAAGTCGTAGCGCGTGTTGTCGCTCAGCTCCGGGGCCGTGGAGGCGTAGCTGACCTGAGGGATCTGGGGGAAACACGTGATTTAGAATAGCTGGAGGAAACATGGACCTGTAACCAGTTATGTGTGCCTTGAACGTGTCTTGGTAGATTTAATTTGGCCAACATAAACTGATCAGAAAGCTACATTGTGTAATAGCATGAGGTTATCTATAAATAGACTTCTCTAGTCTAGGCAGTAAGCATTGTGATATGTTGTATAGTTTTTGACACCAAAACGATGACACAAAATGTGCACAAAGTAGGCATAGATTCAACACTTTTGTTGTTATAGAAAATGGGAACCACAGACATATGAGACATACTGTACGGTAGACTCAATGTTAACTTTTCATCATTCATTTGATCCATTTAAATAATCAAACAAGTGGACCACGTGAGCTATGCCTTATTTAATATTTCATGCCTTCACACCTCCATTTTACCAACCAGGAGGGTAATTACAAGTGTTGTTATTCATCATGTTCATGGGGCAGCCTGAAAACAGGATGTTTGTGTAACAGTGACTGTATTCCTCATCAAACTGGAAAAGTCCACTTGCATTTTCTGATTTGGAAGAAATACATTTGAATGAAAGAGTGATAAAAGTGATTTTTAAGGGAAAAATGGTTGGTTGCACTTAATAGAAAATTAAAGAAATACATTTTACACTACAAAATTGTTCATAAAATATGAAAGTATACAGAAAAATGACAAAACCAGTAAAGAAGCTAAGAAAGGATGTTAAAAGAAAACACATACAAACACTGGCATTAGCCATCGACAGAAAGTGTAATAGGCTGTGGTGTTTGGGCAGACGCCTGATTGATTTCTCCACAGACAGAGAAGGACAGGAAATACCCTGTACCTATATTCTCTAACACACAAATACAGTGGTTCCATCGTCTCATTGGGATTCATTGGAAAAGTCAACTTTAAATCTAAATTAAAACATAAGCAGTTTACATCACCTCAGCAGCTGTCACATACACACACACACACACACACACACACACATGCGCGCAGGCACACACACACGCATACGCACACACACACACACACACGCAGTTGGAAAAGCCAGAACTGTTGCCTGAAATGTCAGTGTATATCCTTAAGCCACATAGTCTGTATACTGTAAATATACGTATAAACAGGCATATGTCTTTGTTATGTTGCTTGTGGGATAAAATAGTTGTTCAAAAAATACTGATTGGGCTTTTATGGGCAATGGGTAAAATAAATGTGTAATACAGTAAGTACTATACTTAATGTATACCCCTTAAGTAAGAACAGTTGAATGTACAGTTATCATTTGCTTCATGAACTAAATGTGTATCATTAGTTTGAAGAGTTTCAGGTGCTGTAGGTAATTAGATATCTTTAAGAAATATTGTATTAAGAGCTGTAATATGTCTCTCACAGTCTTCATGTCTGGAACACTTCTATTATGGTTGTAATTCTCTCAATAAAAATACCCTAAAATAGGCAGCTGAAGTTTCAAGTCTGAATGAAAACTTTCAACAAAACTCTAAACTGTCACAGACATATTTGATCCGATTCAATGACTAGTAAAAGATTATTAGTAAAAGATCAACTGCATTTGGATGCAGATTTCATTGTGCTTTTTTTATTACCATTCCGGTTTTTGAAGTGAGGGTTTGAAGAATCCAATCAAAAACTTCTACAGTACTTTGGGGAAACACATGCATTATTCAAGTGTGGATATAAACAAACAAATCCAAAGAGTGCAGAAAAATCAGTTGGATTAGTGGTAAGAAACAGTAAGAAGTGGTAAGAAACAATGGCTAAAGCAGCCAGGTGTTGATTATTGCTTCTCGTAAGTATATGTACAATTGTGAGTGAATGGTGCCTGTTCTTTTACTCTCACTGTACAACAAAATGGGGGGATGGGATTTCCATTTCAAAGGGAAATGAATGTAAGGCTGGGGAATACAAGATGGCATGGGTCTGTTTACAGCAGCGATGTGAGACTCACCCAGTGGTCAGGGCAAGCCTGCTACTTTGATCTTTCGGTACAAGATAAACCACAAACCAACACACAAATAAAGACATACTGTCTATAGCCAAGCACATAGGGGACGAAAGCCAGCTGTCTATGGTTTCATCTGCATCCAATGTTTTCTACTGCAAAATATATTTTCTAAGCACTGTATTGATGCAATTGTCCCTAAGGCACACAGCACATACTGTACAAAGGCTTTCACAATACGTATTAACGAACACTGCAGTAGAAATAAATAATAGAATAATAGCCACATGGGTTCTGTATGCACTTACTGTATGTGTAGTTATATTACTAAATTACTTGTTTTACATTTAAAATCCATGCCATGGTATGTTAATGGTTTCGTGAGAATGACCCACATACTGATTTACAGGTAACACTTGGTCCAGAACATTGTTCTTTTAAAGGAATATTCAACTAAACCCTTTGGTGTTTAGCTAAAATATTCTGTTTGGCTGCTGTATTTCAGGCGCAGAATAGATTTGGGATTTCTTTTCATCCCACTTTAGGTTTTTATTGTATCTCAACTAATATTTACAACCGTGGTTGAATTGTCAATTGTCAAGACATCAAGATTGATGCATGGACATGCAGTACTGTATGAGAGACAGAGATAAAGTATTAGCATGCCTCTGCTTTTCCACTGGTAAATGTCTATACTGTAGCATTTAGCATAGCAATACTTTTCTTTAAAAGGTTTACAAAGACCTTATTTGGATGATTGACAAGACTTTCTAATTTTGAAAATATGAATGGTAATTTCAAGGTAGGAAATACAGTACTGTATAGTGGGGCCTATTCTAAATGACAACAACACTCTATATCACTCACATCCATAGACATGAATGCAGTAACTAAGCTGCTGCCACTGCTACCGTATACATACATACAAGACAGCACATACACACCTCGTCTGATAACATCACACACACACACATGCAGACAGCCAGCGTTGTCCACTGGAACACACTGCACTTGTGATGGCTGTGTAACATCTGAGTGTTGGCCTTGTGATTCATTCATGCGCTGCCTGCGAGTAGCGCACGAGTGCGGCCATTTTAGAGGTGCTCCAGTTAGAATTGGAGTTAGAGGCGGGAAATTAACGGTCCGGTTCTCTCCACAATGTCTGGGAAGGCGATTAATGTCTCTAATCCCCTTAATTCCATTTGCTCTAATGACTGTGTGTGTGTATGTGTGCGTGTGGGATAGAGTCGCAGTATGAAACAGGGAACTGCTATTCTTTGTCCCTCTCACTCATGCATGCTTACTTTATACTGGGATAATGCATCACCTGTGTCACTGTTAAATACACAATATGAATATTATTTATGTACTGTATGTGCGCTTTGTGAAAACCTTGGAGCTCAATTGATATAAATAAATCAAAAAACTAGGATGTTTTTTTTGCTATTGGAAATGTTGACTATTTTACCATGTTGACTATTTTACCGATATTAGTAAGAAGCTTTTGAAATGCAAATTCATATTCGTAGTATGTTTGGTATTTCAGTCATTTAGTTTCACTGCTTACTACAGTAATAGGATTAAAACAGTGGCAAATTGGGAACAATTTTCAACTTCAACAAAAGCATGAACAACTAAACTTAATTATTTCTGCTAGTGTGGTCATATCAAAAATGTCAGATTATAAACCTCACCTGCTTTCCTGTAGTAGATACTATACTGTATGTGATGAATTCAAAGCAGAAATATGAGTTACTAAATGTGATGTATATGAATGTAAAGATGGTAATATGTTGCTAAAACTGGGGAGGCCAACATCATATTAGGAAGAAAAATTCATAAATTACATCTTCCAATAAGCTGTACAACTAACATCCATTACATTATTTCTTACATTGTGTAGCTTTAGCAAAAATACATGATTGTGTTTTCTTCAATAGCAGCAAGCAGTTGGTTCCAGTGGTGGCACAGCCTGACATTTTCACTCAGTAAAAATCTAATTTTGGACAAAAAATATCTGCTTTCAGAACTGTTGGAACCCCACTAGGTTATGTTGGAATGGTAGTGAAGTGAAACCAATGGCTAGTGTAACATTTTATGGGTTGATTTCATTACCAGCGTGCACATGTACTATGGGGGTAGATTTCTATCAATATTATTCAAGCGCAAAATTATAATCCACACGTATTTTTACCATCCACA
>JAODLL010005125.1:0-10730 GCA_026546735.1 Forbesichthys agassizii
CAAATAAAGGGATGTGCCAGTATAAAATTGTTTCTGTATGAGGAAACAAGTTTTATGTCAGAATTATTTTTCACTATCTAAAAAAATAATGTAGCCTATGTTTAGGTAGACTTCCTTCGCCAGATATTCGTAAGGGGGCGGCGCCCGTGCGGCCATAATGTGCCGGCCGCTCTTGGTTTCTGGTTGACTGTTTTGTGATTTCAATCATGGAAATGCAGTGCTATCTGGTAGCCTACAACTGGGAATGTGAGGGCCGAGCATACAAAACTGAAGCAATGACTCCCACATTTCCCCTGACATGAATAATTAAAGCTGTTGTATAGGCTCGGTATATCCATTGCCACTATTTACATCTTCCGATTCTGATGAAAACAGAAATGTTGCTGATAAATATCCAGCAGGCAATTCAGACTTCAGGGCCCCTTGGTACCAAGAGAGAACGATTCTGTGTTTTAGCCTTCTGCCTCTGCACTATTAAAAGAGAAAAGGTCCTTGTCAATAAACTTGATCTCTGCTTTATTTCAAGAAACATTAAGTATTAAAGTTATTTGTAATTTTCATGAAAAGCTCTCACATCATGATACTATGCTGCTGCTTTTAAAATAATAGTCTTAAAATAGTAATGATAATGGGTTTTAAGAGGTCATCAGCTCATCTTACAGTTTTTTAACCACTTTGCCCCAAAATTCACATCATTGGAGTAATTTTAACTCTAAATACAAAACATAAAACGGTAGCAACTTGTAACACAGGCTGTCCGATGTTCAAAACATTGCATCATGCTATCATGTCTTTAAGAGCACATAATCTTTCATATCCAAATCTATAATGACTGTGATTATGCGTGACATTGCATTTTAAAACACAGTTATTTTACTCAAATTCACCACACAAACAGAATGGACCATAACTAGAATTTACAGGTTTTATTAACCACTTTGCCCCAACATTTTTCAATTGCTTGGATACAATACACATAAACCTAAGATAATTTGTTCATTAAACTCACCTGATATCACCTGTTCAAAATGTCACAATTTAACATCAAAGTATTTCCATTTAAAAATGCAATTGACACATTGCACTTGAGATGATTCATTTCATTAGAATGATCTAACTATCAATTGATAGAACTGATCAAAATGATAAGTAACTATTGCATTACTCTTACAGTAAAGCATTGTGTTATGGAAACTGACCAAGAATATTCCAGAGCTGGGAAATACTTGTGCATGTGTGTGTGTGCGTGTGTGTGTGTGTGTGCGCGTGTGTTTGTGTGTGTGTGTGTGTGTGTGTGCGCGTGTGTTTGTGTGTGCTAATTGTATCGTATGTCCAAATACTTATGTTTCAAAAACATATTATAAACAACTGATGTACCATTGACCATATTTGTATTGCCAGCAACACATATTGATAAGGCTGACATAGGATGTGTTTTATGCTTCTCCAATTAACTTGTTATGGAGAGCAACTATTCATCAATCAATGTGTCATCCATCAACCAAAATATCAAGAATGATATTTGCAGTCTCAAATGGTGTCTCCAGAAATTAACTAGTTTTTCTTTTATATAGAACTATCGTGTTAAAATGGAGATAACCTTGAGTCTTTCTAGACTGTTTAGTAAAATGATTGTGAATTGTTTCTTATCTATTTGCTAATTTTGGAACAGCATACACATATTATTCTCTAAGGAGACAAATTGTAAAGGTTCTTTTTTAATATAAGGTTTGAATGAAAGGATATTCTTAAATTAAAATGTGAATACTTCTTAAATGGAATTGTACTTCAAAATTAAACAGAGATTAAGAGTACTGCAGAGAGAGAGATGTGTTGTCATGTTAGACACAATCCACACTACTAGCAGAATACCTGCTCTGCCTATGAACAGCATGCTAACAAATGAGCACGGACCTCAGGGTGCATATCTGGGAGCGTGTAGCAGCAGCAGTACTACCCTCATGACCTTCGGGCATGACACACTGACAGTAGTCAGGGCATAATTAGAGTCCTGTTCGCAGTAATTGTATCTACCAGAGATAATTAGGTCTGTCTTCATTACAGCAATTTAGATAGTGCCATGACTGTAGCCAACAACAATCCTGACCATTAGCACATACCACTTGAACATATAGTGCAGTTTCCCTCTGGCTCATCTTTCACTTTCATATTCACAGAGCTTCTGAAATGTGTGGGTGGGCCACAGGTGCTATCATTGCAAAGCTTTTCACATTTGGAAGAATGTGTGCAAATAAATACACTTTGTAAGCCTGTTATACCTGCAAGGAAATATTGGTTCTGTACAGTGCATGTGTTATATTTAGCCTCTCATTGTGTTGTGTTTAGACTAAAGGTTTCAGTCTTAACTATATCATAGATGGCATGGTGTTGCCCTTAGGAAATAAACCACATTGTGGACATCACACTCACCCTTTACATATATGTTTTTGTTAATATCACATATATTTTATATTTTTTGGCATGTTCAATCACTTTTTATAAAAAAACGTGAATGAAGTTCTAAATAAGTATATTTGATGTTTTATATTTTCTTTGTATTTTCAATTCATATTTAAATTATTGTTATTGTTATTTTCTTAATTAATTGCTTCAGGGCATTATGACAATGCTTTTACATACCATAAAGAGGGTTACAAAAGGTGAAGATTATTCAGTTTGAAGGCTATTACAAAATGTAGAGCAAGCTGCATACTTGGGATGTACAATTAGCCAGGCTATTGCTATATTACATTTTTACGGGCCTCTAAGCCCATCAACTATAGGCCCATTTGACTTAACTGTGACCTGAAGTTACTGGATTTCGGTAACTTGGTAAATTTGGTTCATAGACATTATGTCTAATTGGTAATTATTAACGGTCTTATAATAAAGGTTTACTCCTTATATTTCGTCAACTAGGTCCATTTATGTACGAGGACTACTAAAAGTGAATACATTCAGTAGGATTAAGATAATAAACAAACTAGACTAACACACACAAAGGCCTAGATCACAGAAATTATTTTTTCCCCAGTAATTATTGCAGTGTATGAAGTTTTTTATTAATGTGAATCTTAATATTTAAATCTAATAATTAATGCAGAGTCGACGTTATATCAGCCAATAGCCTGCATGTATCTCTGCACTGCCCAACTAGGCTATATAGGCTACTAGATTCCCAGGTGAAAGATATTCAGATTATATATAGCATCTTTTGACGTGAATCGTCCATCGGTACAGTATTATCGCCTAGGCTATATGTGTGTATAGGGTAGGCCTACTTGAAAGTACTTATTACATTGAAATATTTTAATGTAATGAGGGTATAGGTGTTTGAAACTAAATCGGACAAATACAGTAGGCTAGCCTATATGCCCCGGCTTGATGACGCATCGAACGTACAGACAGAGATGCGATGAGGGGGCAGATAGAGGGGACATGGGAAGGTAGACAAGACACAGCAGTGACTCATTTTTTACTCGTCATATTTGAGAGTTAGAGTGCCTCTAGGTTGCAATGTATTTAGGAGGTTCTCGAGGGCTCTCCACGTTAAGCAGACTTTGCGATCTTTTTATCCTCTCATCAACACTCAGTAAACGCCAGCATTCAAAGCTACAATAGGCAATATCGCTGGTATGGGATTAGGATATCAACTCAAAGTTAGGTGAGTCCAAAAAAATACTATAATCATTTTATATTTGTTAATTTACTTTATCGGATGGTTTTATGCTTGATGTGACAGTATTTAATAGCCTACTAGAGCACTTTATTTTCCAAAATCATAGACATGCCTTTACTGTTTCAAAAATCTCAAACACTGAATTGCTAAAAAAAACAGTGTTGAGAATGTTACTGTCATGTAAATGTGAAAAAGACAAATATAGCCTAGCCTATTCATTTTGTAACTGTGGAGGGTTTATATTGATGTTTTGGAGATATAGTCAACGTATAGCCTGTGTCCATATTACTTTTCTGAACTCAAACTCGTCTTTATCATACAATTTTAATTAACCTAATTTTCATCATGAAAAAATATGACAAATGGTTGTTGAGTACCTATTGTGTGTAAATTCAATTCATGGCTGCCCAGACATAGCCTATGACCAGCCTTGGGAAATTGCATGAGCTCAGTAATTTATTAATCTAATCTGGATGTTATTTCATCACCAGTCTAAATATTTTATTTTGTATGTCATTCAGCATAATATTTTACTGTCACATCTGGGTCAACATTACCTCTTTACCTCTTCTCATGTGCTGTGATATTGTTGCCTAGGCAGAAATTTGTGGTGGTGCTCTGCGATATAGCCAACACATTCTATATTACTTTCAAAAACAGGTTTTCCAATACACAATTTGACTTTTTTCTGCATGCTGCAGTTGTGTGAGTTGGTGGATGAAGGCACAACCAAATGTCAGGTCAGTGTTAGTCATAACAGTGCAGTCAGAATAGTATAACAGTCATTGTGCCAGTAGAGAGCAGATATTTGTGAGGACAGAGCAAAAGGCTGTATACCCCTAAATAAATGTTTCAAAGAGCAACAAAGATGGGTGCATAGGTCAGAGAGGCAATGCTTTATCCCATCTGTTATCCATCTTGAAGCCTAAGCCTATAATGTAATGGCCAACAAGCTAAATAGATACATTGGTAGATTGCTTTGTAAAACACATAAGGACACCAAAAGTGGCTGTGGATTTAAAGAACCCACTCTAAATTACAGATAGACTCATCGGAAAGAGGACAACTTTTTTCCCAAATAAAGCAGCTTAACAAAATCCTCAAATCATCAGCAAAGCCGCCCTATTCTTACTTGTCTCATGTGACCATCTAATCTATGTTTAGTTAAGGAAAATTCACATAACAAATTTCACTAATCTGTATAGAGGACATTCATTTCACATCTGGCAGATAGTAGGATTTTGTGTGGGGTAAACCATTGTTTTAGAGTCAAAATACGTTTATAGAATTATTTCCAAATGCATAACTTAGATGTAAGAGAGAAAATGTGACCAAATCAAACAGATTATATGGGACTCCATCAGCACAAATTATTACAGCTGTTTTCCATGCAGCGGCAGCAAGAAGTTTTTGTTTAATATTAATATGGCAATACATTTATATCACTTCTACAACAGTATATATAGTTTGGGTCATCATGGTTAATGTATAGGAATTGCTAGTAAAAAATAAATATATAAATGAACAAAACTGCAGATTAATTTATGTCTCAGCATGCTGTAGGTGCAATGTTTTTATTTGTATATATAAAGTGTTTGTGATTTAATTTAAATGACACATTCCACTATTCAGACTTGACTGTGAATGATCATTATTCTGTACTCTTCAAACTGTCAAGATGTTCAGTTGACAGGTGCTAGACAAGACCTATCACTGTTCCTGAGCAACTGTCTGTGTAGTCTACATGCTTATTCACAGATGCAGAACTGACTGAATGGTGGAATGGAACAAAACAAATAAATCAATACCCACTGGTATAACAAAATGCCCTTGTGTTTTATATTCCTGCTGTCTGACAGACTGTATCTTTTTTTAAAGGCAAAACGTGCAGTACCTTACTGTATTTCAGATGAATTCTCAGATGTCTGGCGATTAACCTGGCACTTCATCTTGGCCAGAGAAGGTGTCTTCTTTCAGCTCTCAACAGACTGGATATTCTCCCTTGGATGCATTGTAATTAAAGTTGCAGCAGCCTTTCTGGGAGAAACACCATTTTAAAAAGGATATAGGCTTGGATTTCTGCTTTGAATTGGGAATATAAAATGCTTTCGAGAACACATAAATATGACTCTTTTGTTGATAGGATGGTAATAATTATGCATGAGATAATTTTGTCCCGGCCGCAAAGCTTTAAAATCAGTAACATTTTCAAAATGGATCTCAAGATGTTAGCTCAATTAGTTTACTATGCACACATTGCATTTTTCTCTGTGTGGTTCTTCCTGCGCCCTACAGTATGCAGTCTTCTCCTGACACACTGCCTGCATAGTTGTTCATTTAATAGAAGCCTCATCATTCAAATTGTGTTTTGACAGAACAGATTTTATTATTAAGATTTCATTATTTTGATGGCGGCTGTGAGACCGCTAATGCCCCCGTCTCTCCTTTGGTGAACAATAAAGGAGCAGCCTTTGTATTTACATTTGCTGTGTGGGGGGGCATTCTATAGCCCACCAGGGTCGTGTTAAACCAGATGGTTCATGTGTTGCACAACATGAACCCTCAGCCTGTCAATCAGAACTGCTCCAACTGCAGCAAAGCGCCAGAGCTCAATGTTGTGAAGGCCGTGGTTCTGGGCCTGGTGTTGGGAAGCATCATATTATTTGGCGTGGTGGGGAACATCCTGGTAATTCTCTCAGTAGTGTGTCACAGACACCTTTGGACGGCGACCCACTACTTCATAGTCAACCTGGCGGTGGCAGACCTGCTCCTGAGCACCACCGTGCTGCCTTTCTCCGCCATCTTTGAGATCCTGGACCGCTGGGTGTTCGGACGGGCCTTCTGCGACGTGTGGGCGGCCGTGGATGTGCTTTGTTGCACCGCGTCTATCATGAGCCTCTGTGTGATCTCCGTGGACCGCTACATTGGCGTGAGCTACCCACTGCGCTACCCGGCCATAGTGACAGAACGGCGAGCATTGCTGGCAGTGTTGGCCCTGTGGGTTCTGTCCATGGTCATATCCATCGGTCCGCTGTTTGGCTGGAAGGAGCCGGCCCCGGAGGACGACACCATCTGCAGGATCACAGAGGAGCCGGCCTACGCTATCTTCTCTGCCGTGGGCTCCTTCTACCTCCCCCTGGCCATCATACTGGCCATGTATTGCCGCGTGTATGTGGTGGCTCACAGGGAGAGCCTGGGCCTCAAGGAGGGTCACAAGACAGACAAGTGTGACTCAGAGTGCGTGACGCTCAGGATACACCGGGGAAACGCAGCCGTATGTTCAGACGACGAGGTCATCGGAAGCCGCACGCACTTTGCCCTGCGCCTGCTCAAGTTCTCCCGCGAGAAGAAGGCAGCCAAGACACTGGGCATCGTGGTGGGCTGCTTTGTGCTGTGCTGGTTGCCTTTCTTCCTGGTGTTACCCATCGGTGAGTTTTCTTATTATTCTTCTTTTTACACCCTGAATAATTTCATTCACACAAGATTACCTACTTCATATATCTACTTTTTTTATTTTTTTATTTTTTTATTTATTTATTTATATATATATATATATATATATATATATATATATATAGGCTAGTGAGTGAATTTTAAAAGATATAACACCCCTGAACATCATTTGATTACTTTTGTACACTCATTGTTTTCTATTTCTAGCTGAATTTTAAGTGCAGATTAATTAATAAGATTGATGATGCAAATTGAATTGCTTTTCTTCAGAGCAAAGGGCAGGTGCTACAATTCAGAAAAGCCTTGTAGCATACTGAGTAGCTGGCTTAAATCTTCGATTTCACAAGCCAGGTAGCCATGTAGTCATACAACTGCTATTAGAGAATCCTTCTATAAATAGGCGGTTTGTCTCAGACAGCCTCTTCTCTGTCTATCCTCTCAGTAAACAAATGGCCAAAGTGACGGAGAGTTCTCCACATCACGCTTCTAAAGTGGCACATAATTCAAAAAAAGGCTCAACAAAAGTAGTTATGTACTTGTCTCTTGCTCCCATGCACTTCATCACAATGCCGTCTTCACCTCCGTCTCAAGGGCCTCTGTGCTTTTAATCCTCGGTCCTCAAGGACACCTTAGTTGATGATGCTTGAAGAGAAATCGCACAGTACACTGACCATGTCTGCATGAAGTGTTGTATTGTCATAGACTACTGAGAGAACATGGGAAGGAAACCAGATAGAAATAGCCAAATACGGTGACCACCTCACCAAACCCTCGGGGTACATTTTTATTGCATTCCCACTCTCGTGGTGCATGCAGCATACTGTTCAGTGGAGTATTTTCCTGATTGATTGGAAGTCTGCTCTCTTACCATGGAAGCCCTCAATCTCATGACTTATTAGCCAGTTAAGCAAAAAGCAATTCACCACATTATAGATAATGGACAGAAGATAAAACATTTGTCAGAATGGCGTTTCTGATTTCTCATAATGAATGAAATTACTACATTATTGAATGGATAAATGAGTGAGTGAGTAAAAAATATACACATACAGCTATACTGAATGGTGGGCCAATCAGTGTCAATGGGGGTATAGGTAAGTGTGGTGATGACTTTGCTTTAAAATGGCGGAAGAGCTAGATGAAGAGAAAACGCTGATTGGCTAAAAGCTGTCCAATGTGTTCAAAGTTAACCAGACTGCGAACACTTCACAATGGAGCGTGTCCAGATCCTATTCACAAAGTGAATGTTTGGTCTGGTTACACAAGGCTACAAATAAGTAGTAGTAATTTATATTTGCTTGTTGTGAAAACAATCTTTTAAAATAGTTATTTAGACATTCTGTGTATATGCGTGTGTGTCTGAAAGCCATAGTTCTTCTATGTGTGCAAGTTTGTTACTGTGCGTGCGCAGGTGTGAACTTTTGTGCAGGAGTACATATGCATCTCAGCATGCATATGCTACTACTGCTATCCTTTATGTATCTTAACAACTGCAAAAAAACCTTTCGTAATATCACAGCAAAAAATAACTTCATCAAGGCTACAACAAATTATAGAGCTGATAACACAGATAACAGATAACACTGTATGTGCAATGCAAAAAACAAGATGATTTGCTCTTTATACACCCAGTCTCTCTATCCATCTCAAAATCAGTGCCATTTTTCAAAATTCAAATTTTAACTGTATCTAGCAGCTTGTCCATTAAAGGTTTTCACCATCACCGATTCCACATTTGAAGATAAATTATGGGTTTTATGGCCCGATGTAAACGATTTAATTATTGAAATGCTGGCTACATGTGGCGTTTACCTACATTACTGACAACTAAGACTTAACATGTAATGTGTCTGTTAAGTAATTTTGTCTGCAACTTCCACTGAATTCTATTCTATTCTATTATATTCTAAACCAATCCTATAATAATCTATTATTCCTACAATCTAAAAGTAGATCATTTGTGCAGACAATTTTAAGGCTATTCCCATTGAAGGCAAGTTAGTATCTTATTTTGAACCACAACAAATAAAATATTTAAAGTGGCCCATTTGGTGTTTAATGACTATGATGATGGGATATGTTTGTCAGTGGTTGCTGATAATGTGTTTGGTTCACATTAGTGCACCATTAAAGCATTTGAGGTGTTAGGCACTGTAACAACTTTTACTAAATTAGGGCTGGAAACAGTGAAATGAAGAATCTAAGGCAGTAAAAATGCTACTAGACTAAAAAGCAATGATCTGTCTTTAGGGGTATGTAGTTTGTAAGTATTAAAGGTGATATGTGTATAAAATGGCCATCTTCTTCAAAACATTAGGGGTCAGCATTTCACCAGAATAGTGTGTTGTCCGTCACCCTATCCTCAGAGCGTCTGATCCACTTTCACCAACATCTCAGTCAATCCACCACTGGTCCACACACAGTGTAATATTGCAGTCAGGTAAGCTAGAAAAATAGAATTCAATATGCTACTAAAGTGATGTTAGCCTATTTATAACATCAAGGCAAAAGCAGCACAATTCAACTAAACAGAAAAAAACTGAGAGAACAATACTGCTATTTTATAATTTTATCGTGTAACTGGCTAATTCTGATCAAGACTATATCAACATGAAAACAGCCACAGTCTGACAAACAGTATCAACAGCATATGGAACAGTATGCTAGGGTTTGCAGGCAGCTGTAATGTGTCGGGGTGCAGGCCAGACAAGAAGCACAAAAACCAGGTGATAGACAAACGATTCTTGCACAGTGTTTAATACACGCAATAGGCAACCCGACAGAACACATGATAGACCCCAACCTATAGGCTTCTCCCATACCCACACAGCTGTATGCATGTGCTGGGGACATGGGCAAGCTTTGCCGGACAGGCGAACACACACGCACACACGAAAAGAACGGCTTTGAATTGTCGATCAAGGTCATTATGCGCCATTTGCATTTAGATGAGGTTTACTTACCAGTCCAGAAGAAAATTTGAGTCAGCGTCAAACATAATCCATTTAGGTTGCTACTCGCTTCTGTATCATATCCAGCAGTGGCGTAGCAGTGCATTGGACACATATAGCGGTCGGGCTGTAACCACGTCTTGGCTACATGAACAAACTAGGTTATAGTTTCATTAAAACAATGTTGTAATTCGCCAATATTCGCAATGTTTTATATAAGCATATCTATAGGTGACATAATCACTCAGACTTCACTTCCCTGTGCAATCAGAGCTCGTTTCAAAAATACAACCCTCACACATTAAACTTCATAATATAAAGATATGTTTTAGATCTTGTGCGGTGTTCAAGCAATGTTAATATTTGTTTAAGGTGCTTTTTTTTGAATGAGTGTCAATGGGAATATTGCTTTCTGCCCTCAGACGTAGTACCGGTATTGGTCACCATACCCGGAAGAGCTGCAATCCTCTAGCTCAGGGGTAGGGAACCCTGGTCCTGGAGAGCCGCAGCCCTGCATGTTTTATATGTCTTCTTGCTCCAACACACTTAATTCTAATGAACAAAGTTTGTAGTGTGTGTGTTAGAAGCCTGATAACGACCCATTCATTAGAATCAAGTGTGTTGGAGCAGGGAGACATCTAAAACAT
>JAODLL010005126.1:0-10730 GCA_026546735.1 Forbesichthys agassizii
ACAAATTTTATTTGTGTGTTTGTGTGTGTGTGTGTGTGTGTGGATATTAGAGAGAGAGAGAGAGAGAGAGAGAGAGAGAGAGAGAGAGAGAGAGAGAGAGAGAGAGAGAAACTGAATAAGTGAGAGAGGCGGTTAGAGAGAGAGAAAATGAGAGCATAAACAAAACAAGAAAGGGGGTGGGATAGAGAGGGGGAGAGATAGTGAGAGAGAGGGAGAGGGGGGGAGTAGCGTAGAGGGGGTGGGCAGAAGCAGAGAGCGAGGCAGAGATGGAGGGAGGGGTGTAGAGGGAAGAGAGAGAGAGAGAGAGAGAGAGAGCACCCATAACAGAGCGGGCAAACCTGATGTAAACCGATTCTCCCTAGAGGCTGCCAGGCTATACTCATCTGCCGCTGCTAATTAACACCACTGGGGAGGAGGAGAGGAGAGAAACAGCTCCTCGCGCTGCTCTCGCCACTTCCTCCAGCAGCCCCCTGCCTACAGAGCCAGAACTCCACATCACCCCGACGCTCCCGTTAACTCTCCCTATACGGTACCTGCATGAAAGGTTCCGGCATGTTCTTTGCTCTCCAGGCGGATCCGGCGGTGGTCCAGCCGACCGCTGACCTCTAACCCCATGACCCTTAGTCTTTGCTCATGTAAAGTCTGGGACACAGCGCTGACTTACTGCGTCTACTTGACGGTAGACAAACCACATAACTCAAAACGGACTTAAACAAAGGAATCCGTTGGGAAACTTAACGACATGAGCTGGATGTTTGCAGGTGTAAATCTGTTAGATAGGTACTGTACACTACAGTTACCGCTAACATTAAAATAAAAAAACAACTGAAATGAGTTAATATAGCGTTTCTCCGGAAATACAGATATAGACTTCGTGAGTGACAATTAATAGCCAATGAAAATCAACTTCCTCACATCCGTAAAGTGCTGTCGAGCTTAAACCGGTGTACGTATCAGACGTTCAGCACAGAGTTACTTATGTGACGACCTAGCTGACCCCTGACCCCAGACCCCCCCCGTTTATACTCTTCATGTGTGTGCGTGTGCGAGTGCGTGTGTACATTTGCCCACACAAAAGCCTAGTCTAGTTAAATGAAAACGAAAGGTTCCTTTGCCTTGGTCTGGGTTACGCTGGCTGCCACACAGAAATTGTGTGGACCACAGACCTCCGCTGTATCTCCCACTGACTGCTGGTGAGGAGCGAAGACGAATGGCCTTGTCACTTTCACATCTACAGATGTTATCTAGTTATTAGAAAGCAGATGTGGTCGTCAGTGTGCTGGAGAAACGTGCAGACCAGTCAGCCAAGCAGCATCTCTGGGTGTCGCCGCTCAATAAGACACACCGACACACACACACACACACGCACGCAGGTAATAAATCACCATCGCCTGGCTCGTCCAAAGAACGCGGTCACACAGACCTCAGATCTCTCTCTCTCCCGTTATCAGAAACAGCAGTGGCTGGGACGCCGACGGCTTATTATTGAGAGACGAATGTAAATGGCTTTATTGTTTGAAAACGTTACATGCACTGGGTGTAAATGAGGAGCTCTTTGTAGTGCCTTCTCTGAAACAGTGGTGGTCATTAATGTTTCGCCTTTGTGCGTCTTGGATGACGGATAGCGCAAACATATTCCGTCTTTGGTCAAACTTGTTGAATTCTAATGCGCCGTCTCTATTAGGGAGAGGCTCAACCAAAGTCCTTGCAGGCAAGTCTCGCCACTCGGTAGCCACATTTCACATGGACTCTCATTAATTCATTGAACAAAATCTACTTCTAACAATATAGGTAGGCAGCTGGCAGCTGCTGTGTGCATTTGTAATATATTATCCACCTCTTCAAAGACAGTCCACCACAATTTGTAACTGTGACAAAACCTCAACTGAGCGCTTAGGTCACGGGTCTTCTAACAACTGTCAGATTTAGCTTTTCAGAATTGTCCCATAATTCTCTAAGTGGCATGTCTTCTCTATATAACATCTCTAAGTGTTATGTCTCCTCTATATAACATCTCTAAGTGTTATGTCTACTCTATATAACATCTCTAAGTGTTATGTCTACTCTATATAACATCTCTAAGTGGCATGTCTCCTCTATATAACATCTCTAAGTGTTATGTCTACTCTATATAACATTTCTAAGTGGCATGTCTCCTCTATATAGTGTCTCTAAGTGGCATGTCTCCTCTATATAACATCTCTAAGTGTTATGTCTACTCTATATAACATCTCTAAGTGACATGTCTCCTCTATATAACGCCTCTAAGTGACATGTCTCCTCTATATAACATCTCTAAGTGACATGTCTCCTCTATATAACATTTCTAAGTGGCATGTCTCCTCTATATAGTGTCTCTAAGTGTTATGTCTACTCTATATAACATTTCTAAGTGGCATGTCTCCTCTATATAGTGTCTCTAAGTGGCATGTCTCCTCTATATAACATCTCTAAGTGTTATGTCTACTCTATATAACATCTCTAAGTGACATGTCTCCTCTATATAACGCCTCTAAGTGACATGTCTCCTCTATATAACATCTCTAAGTGACATGTCTCCTCTATATAACATCTCTAAGTGTTATGTCTCCTCTATATAATGTCTCTAAGTGACATGTCTCCTCTGTATAACATCTCTAAGTGTTATGTCTCCTCTATATAACATCTCTAAGTGTTATGTCTCCTCTATATGACATCTCTAAGTGTTATGTCTCCTCTATATAACATCTCAAAGTCGCATGTCTCCTCTATATAACATCTCTAAGTGTTATGTCTACTCTATATAACATCTCTAAGTGACATGTCTCCTCTATATAACGTCTCTAAGTGACATGTCTCCTCTATATAACATCTCTAAGTGACATGTCTCCTCTATATAACATCTCTAAGTGACATGTCTCCTCTATATAACGTCTCTATGTGTTATGTCTCCTCTATATAACATCTCTAAGTGTTATGTCTCCTCTATATAACATATCTAAGTGTTATGTCTCCTCTATATAACATCTCTAAGTGACATGTCTCTTCTATATAACATCTCTAAGTGTTATGTCTCCTCTATATAACATCTCTAAGTGTTATGTCTCCTCTATATAACATCTCTAAGTGACATGTCTCCTCTATATAACATATCTAAGTAACATGTCTCCTCTATATAACATCTCTAAGTGACATGTCTCCTCTATATAACATCTCTAAGTGTTATGTCTGCTCTATATAAGATCTCTAAGTGTTATGTCTCCTCTATATAACATCTCTAAGTGACATGTCTCCTCTATATAACATATCTAAGTGACATGTCTCCTCTATATAACATCTCTAAGTGACATGTCTCCTCTATATAGTGTCTCTAAGTGGCATGTCTCCTCTATATAACATCTCTAAGTGACATGTCTCCTCTATATAGTGTCTCTAAGTGGCATGTCTCCTCTATGTAATGTCTCTGGCTCTGATGCCTGAGCTGTCGAGAAACAGAGGCCTCCAATATCCTTGCATCAGTTGTGCGTGCTTACTGCTTTATTGTAAATTGAACATTGGTGCATATTGTGCAGGTCCTTTGCAGGCTAATTGTGCTGATTAAGTGATTTGGACGGCACCAGTGCACATTAGCACGCAGTGCTAGTGAAAAATGGGAAATTAAAAGAAAATATATATTTATTTTTTTAGTCGCAAGGATCTTTTCCCCCGTCGTATTGAGCAGTGTGCAGATTCCTTCAGGACATCGCTTGCCGCTACTCAAACAGTAAACTCCTCCAACTGACTGGGAATTAGATTCGATTAGATGAAAACGTATCAATCCCCCTGGAGAATTGAGGTTATTGCTGCAGCCAAAACAATAAATGTATAAATAAATGAAATAGGGCGATACTGTACTGAGCAAGGACAGAATGGCAAGGGGTCGCGCTAACTAAGGTTATTAAACAAAGCCCGACCGCCACAAAACAACACCAGGAGATATTAAGTTAAGAAGTCATAATCCCAGGCACGGCTAATAGATGCTCCGAGTCAGATAATGAGATCCACCGGAGTGTCCTGCTTATGCCCTCCATCTGGGCGGGCTGATTAACGAGCTCATCGGGCTGAGCAGGGGCCGTGGCACACACACACGCCACCGCTCGCTAATGGATCGCGCAGGCAAGAGGGTGCGCGTGTGGCCGTGCACGTCCACTAGTGGAGGACTTTGAAAAACTCCTAGGAAGGCATCGGTGTACCAGGGCAACCCTTGGGGCAACCCCTGGTACACCGCGGGGACTTAATACTTAATAAAAACCAAATACAGTAATTTTACAATGCAAGACAGTGCATGTCGAGACCGTGGTCAAGACGTGTCGATACAGTACAATATATAATCTGCCTTTCATTTTTTTTACTAGAACTATTCAAATGTGTTTACGTTTGTGCTCTTTTTGTAAAGCGGCTTTGAGCGCTATATATGTTACATGTATTATCATTATTATTATTATTAGTATTATTATTTGTGCATGTATGTGCACCATTGTGTGTGCCTGCACACGGTAAGGCTGTGCAATTGATCGATCCCAATCCCCGCCCTCTTTCGCCTGTCCTCCAATAACAGTCAAGCATTTTTTTTATCCGACAGAAACTCCTTCTACTGTGTTTTCCTGCTGTAACCAGGGTTAAACCGGGCCAGAGCCGGGCTCAAGAAAGTGTTGGAGCTGTGCCACTAGACTAACCGTTAATAATTATGAGTTGACAATTATTATGCTATATAATTGACCATTATTTTCTCAGATGTATCGTTATTATAAATGTATTTAAGGCGAGTACGTCTAAAATCTCTGGATACAGGCAGACTCAGTTTTTGCCTTGCCGTGGTTGAATTATCATGCGCACTTGCGGCGTGAGGCGATTAGGCTGCGTTCAAGTCGGTGTAATGTTTATGTTGTTTGAACGTAGGCCTTGTGGACTGAATGCCAGGCTTCAAAACATGTATAAAACAGGGAAGGGAGTTGAAGACTTAGACTAAATCTGCATTATACGTTTTAGTTTTAAAACTATGGTGAAAAATACTACATCTGTTTTAGCTCCGTGTAAAGACTTATCTCTGATAGGCCTGCTACACGCGTCATGTGGAAATGTTGATATGACCAGTGAGGTACTGGGCACGTGCGTGCTGGTGTAAACAGGAAGCATTTTGTCAGAACATTTAATACTAACGAGGAACAGCATGGTGAGAAATAAGACCAGATATGAATTTTCACCGCCCAACCGCCCTGTCTGTCTTATACAGAGGGTTACGTTACAGATCATATATGCCTATGTTTACCTGTATGCCGCAAAAGACACTCACTAGTACATTTCTATTTTAATCTAAAACTGTAGCTGATAGTGGTAAACTGTCTGTGAGATTGTCCAATCTAATGAGTGCCAGAGGAAGATGTCAGAAGTACGCTACTCGACATTCACACTAAGCGTCAATATCAAGAACAAATAACTAATAACTAAATGGCACGAAATGGTTCAGGCACAGTTTAGGCACTGGGACCATTTTAAAAGTATTTATTTGGCACCAGAATCGTACGACGCCCAATTCACGAAAAATAGGGCTCCCCCACATAGAAAATCCCAATTTAAACACTGGGTGTAGGCTACCATGCTGTTTTGGCCAACATAGTTACAGTAACTAGATTAGTGACAGGGGCCGGGCTTGGGATATGTAAATTAATCGTTATTTCAATTTTTGCTCCAAAAAATAACAAAAACAATGTAATCGAGAAAAAAAATACATTATTTTGCGCTTTACGTTTTGCGAGCAAACTCTATTTTTGTGTTGTGTTCTGAACAACATGTGCACGCTCACTTTTGTCCCTCCGAAAGCAAAAGATCAACGCGTATTAAGGTGTTGATTTGTTTCACTGTTTTACTGCAACGGCAACATCTTTCCAAAGTCAATGAATTATCATGTTAAAAAATGTGTGATATCAATATTGACCAAAATAACCGTGATTATGCTAAGCAAGCAAGCTGGCAGATGTCAGGCTCTGGGAAGTTCAGAGGAATGTGTCGCTGCTTCAGGAACTACTACCATCAACCAAAGGTTTACCAGCATCACATTAAAGGTGCCCAAGACATTCACATGGTAAATGGACTGCCTTTAAATCACTTGTCCAAACCACTGTCCACTCAATTTGCTGAACAGGATTGCTTCACATTCACGCATTTACACACACGTCCATGCAAGGCACCATTCGACCACCGGGGGCAGCTAGGGTTAGGTGTCTTGCTCCAGGACACCTCGACAGTGGAGCTTTTCCAAAAAACCTGTTAACTCTCTCCAGTCGGTGCCATTGCCCAGCGACATTGGCCTCTCCCTGGAGTGGGTCCCCGGGCGCTGCAGTGGCTGCCCACTGCTCCCGTGAGGGATGGGTTAGATGCAGAGAACATATTTTGCTACATGTATGTGTATGAGACAATAAAAGCACCTTTAATAACTTTACCTTTAAACCAGTGACTTCTCCACAGCTGTTCTGCTTACTGTGCCACCCACACATCCATCTAGCCTACATCCGGTCCTATCGTAACACAGGGCTGTTTAGTCATTGAACTTGTTGTCTAATCTTTTCATTTAGTCAAATGTGTGTGGTCATAATAACGTTTTATTTGTGCAGAAGGACCTACTACGTCTAGTGCATTCCAGAGATGGGCTTAGCAGTGAATTTGAAATATATGAAATAACTAATTCGGCATGAGCAATTTTCATTAGCATTTACAGAAGTGGTCAATAACGGACTCACAAAGTTTTGATCGACTACTTGACTATATACCAGTGGCCCTTCTGCACAATTCACTTCTGTTTTACAACATTGCTACTGTTATGCTGCTGTTCGGTTGTTGTTTGGATTTAGATTCCTTGCTCGTTCTATAGTGCCAATCATTGAATTTATGATTTATATTGGTTGGTTGTGTGTGTGTGTGTGTGTGGCTCTTGGTGAGGAGCCATAGATTGGTAGACTGCTGTTGTGTAGCACATTCTGGGTGTGATGCTGCCACCATGTACATGATCTAGGATGTACAGTAAAGCAATGTGTGACATAACAATATATTTTGGAACCATGCTGCAGGGAAGGGAAGATCCAGATGAAAGAGAAGAATGTTCTTAGGCAGAGGAATATTATAGAGAGTGGATAAGATATGGAAGTTAAGGTAAAGTCTGTGATTGTAAGCTAATTGTAAGCTAAAATACTTCAAATTTACCAAATAAAAATGTACGTATACTTCTACGCAGCCCTGGCTCCGTAAACAGGAACACAAACAAAGTGGTGCATATCTGCACATAAACACAACGCCGCTTCGCTATGCATTTCCAATGTGTGTGGTGAAACTTCTGAGGGAGTTTGTTTTGAGCTAGTTAGCAAGCGTTCTCGAGAATACCCAAACCCTGCCTTTAAGTTTGTACTTGTATATGTACTGTAAAGAGATCATAGGTCAGAGGACCAAGAGTTTGTTTGCATATGTGTGTGTATGGCTGTGTGTGTGCGTGTGTGTGTGTGTGTGTGTGCACTTTGGTCAGGAAAACAGGTCACACAGAGAAGATTAATGTTACATAAGTGTGTATTTGGGTAGATTTGGGTCACAGCAGCTGAGTGAGACAGAGGGCTAACATAAGCTAGCAGTTCATCCACACACACGTCTCAGGGCTGCGTTTACACACTTGTGATGTCGATTAGAGCAAAGTGGGGACGTCACCGCAATAGAGACACATTTTAATGAAAACCGTGGTCGTGCACCATTCAGGTTAATTGACACTGGCTTGAATTCAATTCAATTGATTTGAATTTGATTTGAAGTTTTAGGGCTTAGGAGGCATTATTATTTATTTATAGTTTAGCAAACTGAAAGTAACATTAAATGCTTGGTAATTAAAGCTGATGTTGCTCCAATGTAACCTTAATGATTTCTTGTCATGTTATTTTTGTTCTGTTAAAGCCTTACAATCGACGGCAGCTTTGTTATTAGTCTCGAGACTGTTAGCAGAGTGTGCGTCTGACGAGTTTCTGTTTTGTGGGCATAACTTCAAAAATGCCGATACGGTTGAACTGTTGTGTCAGAGGTTCCAACAGCTCAACATTTGCCATGTCATAAAACCCTAGCTTACTCGCATTGGCTTGATCATTTGCGTTTAAAGGAAAAGTCAGGGTAGAGAAGGGCGCAGTTGTACTTGCTTTCTTGTGGTATTTTGACCAAAGCATGTCAAAGACATTTTATTAAAACCTCAGGGAAATGTGCCAACGTGTGGAAAATGGGCATCATTTGTCTCCTTTAATAGAATGTGTCCAGTGACAAATAATCATGGTATCATATAAAGAAGATATACCGTAGAATGCTTCAAATCATTAGATTGCAATAAAATAACATATACAACATGTTTTTATCCAAAGTGACTTGCATCAGTGTGAAGGAGGAGTTAGGGGTTAGCCAGCTTACTCAATAAATTAATGAATAAATGTCTAAACTATCTGAGTTACATCTGCAACTCCAAGATAAGACCATTGCCTCACTTGTCATTTCTACTAAGTGTTACTTGCAGTGCTGAAACCACGCTTGGCTGGTTTATTTCTAGTTAAATGGGAGCTTTTTGCCAACACACACACACACACACACACACACACACAAACACACACACACACAAACACACACACATGCACATGTATGCCCACAACAACAACATGCGAACGAATCACGGGCTGCACGGTTCAGTCGCGTTGCGAGTCGAGCGTCGCTGGCATCTGTGTCGCTCGTAAAAAAAAACAAACACCTGGCTTCGAAACATCCCTTTACAAGCCTATGGAGGACGTCAATCACACACACACACGTTTGTGGAATCCATAGCGTGCGTCAATCCGCCCGACCCCCCATGCTCTGTGTGTGTGTTGTCTGCAGCCATGCCAGTGCTCACACCAGTACACACACACATTACACACTCCACTACTATGTACACTGTTTGCACAGGGTGAACGCAGATGTGGTGAGTTTACGGAAGCTAAGGTGATGAGACGGCAGAGAGAGAGAGATGTCAAGCTCCAGTGGACGAGCAGTGCAAAACTAAACAAACGGTTTGGCTACAGCCCTGCAGCAATATGTCAGCGGGACGAGGCGAACGCCCTTTCTGTAGGACGCGCTGGAAGGCATCCCAGCATGCCTTGCTCCGCTGGGACTACAGGGAGGCAAGGGTCAGGGGTCAAAGGGGTCCACCGGTGAGTGGGTTACCCAAGGGCCTGTGGAGCGCACACACACACACACAATGCAGCGGCACTAAAGGTGGAGTCAGCGATAATGGAAAAATAAATCAAAACATAAACACCTTCAATGCCATCGGGTGATCCCACAGAAGTCGAACACATTGTAAAGGCTATATTGTTGTTGTGTGGTGCGGTCTGCACCATTTTGTTGTTGTGTTCCCATTTACAGAGCCTGGGCTGTGTAGAAACACCAGATTATATTTTTCAGCTTTCACACAGAATGGGTAGCTAGCAAGGAGATATTCGCTGAACTTGAAAAATATTTGAACTTTTTGCCCTCCTTCGCGACGGAATATATAACTGGATGTCACATACTGTAAATATGGTCGATATAATTTATCAAACGAGAGGCAATACCGTTGGTGCAACAACACTAGAATACTAAACACAATACTGAAATAAGTACATAAAATATTAGCCACTAAATAATTGTATTGAATATATAAATTCAGTACATGTGATTTATTTATTTTGTAAACACAAATTGTTTACAAAATAACTAAAATACACTCATAGCAAACTATCATCATTCGTGTTTAGTTTTTGCCGTCCAGAAAGTGTTTGCAGTGAACCGGTTTGCCGTCTGCCATATTACATGTGAACGCAAACCACATATATAATATTTATGTTCTGTTGTTATATTGAAAATAATGTTTAAGTCCAGTGAAGTGGTACTTGAGTGGGCTTCAGTTATACAATATACTTATGTACTTTTGTGATGAAAGGTTTATAGGCTATTCAGCCGCGGACAAATGTGCATGCTTTAAATCGATTCTGGGTCAAACGTCTGCTAAGTGTACAGCCTATGTAATCCCCATATGTAAATGTAATTGAAAAAGGGGTACAGCAAACCAGAAAAGACTGAGAACCACCGACCTAGGGCACCCTTAGAGAGAGAGAGAGAGAGAGAGAGAGAGAGAGAGAGAGAGAGAGAGGGAGAGACATATAGACATACAGATAGAGAAAGAGAGAGAAAAAGATGAAAGATGGAGAGAGAGACAGAAAGACAGACATATAGACAGAGAGAGAGAGAGAGGGGGGGAAGAGAGGGAGACAGATGAAAGATGGAGAGAGAGGGGGGGGGAGAGGGGGAGACAGATGAAAGATGGAGTGAGAAGACACCGTTCTATAAAGGAATGGAGTGAGTTGTGTGCTCCCAGGTAAAGAACAAGCCTTTATGCTCTTTACCTCTGCTAAACTTTGCGCTCAGCTCCACCTATATTCAGCAGCACATGAATGAAGGCAGGCAGGAGAAGTTTACTGGGGGGAGGAGGAGGAGGTGGAACTGGGAATATGGAAGAAGAGGCAGAGGAGCAGATGAAGAGAGAGAGAGAGAGAAGAGAAACACCAGCGAGGGAGGGGTAGGGGGGGGAGATACGGACAGGTGTCTCAGATGTGAACGTCTCCGGGGTTCTGACACCCTATTATATCCCGACGGGGAGCGAGCGCAGGGTCGTGGGGGGGGGGGGG
>JAODLL010005127.1:0-10730 GCA_026546735.1 Forbesichthys agassizii
ACATTTATTTTAAGCAGTAACAGTATCCTACCTTATTCAGTAGTTTAATGTGTTACATTTATTTTAAGCAGTAACAGATATACAATACATAATGTACTGTATGTCCAACTTTGTCATGTAATTGTGTTGTTTTGCATGTCACTCAAAATAACCCCGACTTTACGGCAGTAAATGCTAGCTCTGCGAGACTAGTTAGGCAAGACATATCAGACAATTAAATAGTTAGAGGGGGTTGATGACTTATACAGTTATGTTTATGGTAAAAGCCTGTTTTTAGAGACTCAAAGTGAAGCTACAAAATGCGGACACATATCAGATATTATCTATATTAGCCTACATATAGTTATTAATCCTGAGTGTTTTTTGAAAGATGTTCTGAAAATAATCTAAATTGTAAAATCTAAAATAAAATAAATAAAATATTTAAATGTGGCATTATCAAATAAAAGCACCCTGAAATGAATTATGAAAAGTCCCCATGAAATATATAAACCTAATCCTTTGAAACATTTTATTTTGAAATAAAAAAACATGTAATTTTTTTTTGTTAAAACATATATATATATATATATATATATATATATATATATTTAATCCCTGATGTATTTATGTTAATGATATTTAAATATTTCATAACAATATTTCTATATTTCATAAGAATATTTATTTAAATGTTTATTTCACATTGACTTAAATAACATGGGTATGTGGTTGTGTGTAAAACATACCATCCAAAACTGAGGAAAAATCTATAATGTATAATGTACAAACTAAGTGCAATTCCAGATAGACCGATAACAAAAAGTAGCAGACTGTAGAACCCTTCTGCAAACTGAACAATATTGAAATGTGTGTCTCAAGAAAATGTATATTCATATCCTGACATATGTAGGGACCTAACAAAACAAGCTGATTATGGAAGTGAAATAATAAATAATCAGCATAAGTCATGTTGTGATTGATTATTTTAGAACTTTAAAAATGGCTTATCAAAATTATGCTGTTTGTACAACTGTATAATAAATATCTCTAGAGAGGTTGTTGACACAAGAAAGGTAAGTGCCCATGGCTGTTGCAGTTTCAAATATGTTCATGTATCAAATATACTATATCTCTATCTCTCAGTATATAGCTGGGATTTCACAATATGATGAAAAATATCATGCCCAATCTGTAGCCCTCACCAAGTACAATCAAGTCGCCTCTCCACAGGGTTGAGTCCGACTGATGAGTGCAGATTTGCTTGGTTGATAGATGGTTGCATTAGGGTATATCAGCCCATTGTTTCTTTGCTCACACTGAATGTTAACCACAGCCGACTGAAAAACAGTCTGATCATGCTTAAAACGTGCCAAAGATGCAGTGTATACCCAGCTAAGGTTCTCAAACATTTTACATGCTAAAATATGGCATCTAAGCATGACTTATCGTCGAGCATGACTTATCTTCATTTATCCTTGTTAGAATTGTATGACATGATGCATAGAAATATTGACTTGACCATTTAAAACTGTACTGCTATGTTTATGCCCCATCAAATGTGTCTGTAATGTAGAGCTTAGCCAATATTATTATCTCATCAAAAAAGAAAAATCCTGTGAAACGACAGTATGCACGTACTGTAAACAGTAGCCTACCACAAGTTTGTGCTAAACAATTCAGCTAAAGTAATGTCACTAAGAATTATATACAGTTAATGTATACTTACATAATACAAATTTGCACTGAAAGTCAATAGGAATATGACTAGCCTTAACAGATTGTGTGTGTGTGTGTGTGTGTGTGCGTGCATGCTTGCGCATGCATGTGTGTGTGTGTGTGTGTAACATTTTGACAGACAGTAATGGAGATTTAGCTTTGACAGAGAGGCCATGAAAGTTCTTTAGGGACAGAAGGCATAAAGACACACATTTTTAGAAGGACCCTGGGGTGTTTCTGTGAGGCTGAAGTGTCCGTAATGGGACAGCCTTGAGAAAGACTCCATATGGCATTTAGACATGGCTGTCAGTCTCTCTATCCCTCTCCCTCTCTCTCCCTCTCCCTCTCTCTCTATCCCTCTCCCTCTCTCTCCCTCTCTCTCTATCCCTCTCCCCCTCTCTCTCTCTCTCTCTCTCTCTCTCTCTCTCTCTCTCTCTCTCTCTCGTTTGTACACACATGCTTTCTTTCTGCTAGCACACAAACACGCATGCAGGGACATAGCTATAAATGACCCAGTGCTAGCTGTCTGGCTAACTGTTTCTCTGCATGTGTAAATACCAATTAACCCTGGTATGATACAATCTGCACTACAGGGGGTAGATGACCGAAAGAGAGATAAATACACAGAGAGCAAGGGCAGAGGGACAGACACACTTCGCCGGCTAGAGGTGTGGGCGCAGACAGACAAGTAAGGAAGACATCTTGTATTCGGGAACATGGAAACTTGAGAACTTGGGAACTTAAAATCATTAATGATGTCCAACAGGGAAGTCACCAGACATTCATGAATAGGGGTGCTAAGCTTTCAATAGGGGGATCTGGGGGCATGCTCCAGGCAGGGAATAAGGGGGAGAAACTCAGCTATCCATAAGGAACTCTGAGTAGAGCCACTACTCCTTTGCGTCGAAAGGAGCCAGTTGAGGTGGTACGTTCATCTTGTAAGGAGGTATTCCAGGCACATCCAGCTGGGAGGAGGCCTCGGGGAACACCCAGGACTAGGTAGAGAGACTATATCTCCACACTGGCCTGGAAATGCCTCGGTAAACCCCCAGTCAGAGCTTGCTAATGTGGCTTGGGAAAGGGAAGTTCCTTGCTGGAGCTCCTTGGTGGAGCTGCTGCCCACTTCGACACGACCCCGGAACAGCGGATGAAGATGGATGGACAATGACATTGCTATAAACACTACTCACCGAGAGATTTATTACAAACGTGCTGCTGCGTTCTTATATACATTTGCTACTCTATGGTGCATATTTATCTTATTTAAACAATGTATCAAATAAATTGTCACCAGCATAAATTGCCAAAAGTGTGCTGCAATGTTTCATGTGCCCAGTAATGTTCGAGTTGTAAAGAAAACAGCATACACCTTATTGTTTTACACATTGCTGGCCGTGTCACTGTACCTGCAGCGCCTAGTTGTATCAACCTTCTATTCATCAGTGATTCTAATTTGTAGTCAGTCAGATGCAATGTTGATAGTATTGCGCTCATGCAGCCTCCCCAGGTCCTAGTGCCTGCTTATTTAATGACTTGGTGCGAAGGAACGGTTGAAATTAATGACAAAATATATTGATTTATATATCGATTCATTTAGGTCAATACATTGTTTAGGGGGGCTATAGCCCCCCAAAATTCGGCCTGGCGACGTCCCTGCTGTCCAAAATGCCTCATGGTGACATGTTTTCACGGCAAAGTCCAATAAACATTCATTTGATTCACTCAACTAAGCAAACAAGGAAATATTCCATTAAGGAAGCCAGAATGCTAACTAATTGTAGCTAGGCAAGCTATTGTATACAGCTGTATACAAAAGCCTAGACATGGGATTTAAGGAAAGTTCGGTCATGTTAAATATGGGGTGAAGGCCATAACAAGCAGGAAGACACATTACACATACACATTACAGTGACACACAGGCAGACCATTATAGTAGTGGCAACCTGACTGTCTGCCTTCATTCTCTCCCCTCTCCCTTCATCCATTTTACTCCTTTAAAACACTTCTTAATAAGGCATGGGAGGCATGAAACACACACACACGCTGAATAGGCCTAAAGGTGATGGAAAGGGGTGAAAGGTCAAAGGGATAAAGACAAAAAATGGTGGAGAAATGTGACAGAAAGAAAAGGTGCAAGGTGAAGATGAGATCACACAAGAGAGAGAGAGAGAGAGAGAGAGAGAGAGAGAGAGAGAGAGAGAGAGGGGGGGGGTCAGTGCAAGAATTGAGGTCAGGTCAGTATTAAGAAGTGCAATAGAAGCTCACCCAGTCGACACACACAAACACAGGTGTCTGATAGGTAATCTGCATGTGTGCATGTGTGCATGTGCGCATGTGCTCACCGTCCACTGAGCGAGGAGCAGTAAGGAATGACGTGAATTCCCAGGGGGCCGTGCTCCCCGCAGATCTCCACAGTATGGGTCAAGCTACACACAAACACACATTTTTAGTTTTTCTTTTCACACGACTGTTGTATATTTAGTATTAGCTTACAGTTTCTTACCAATACCTCTATTTAACATACATTGAGGAGTGATGCATAGGTAGAAATAAAATATGCTAAAGACACAACAGTGTTTTCTGAAGAGAATAGGAAAAAGAAAAACATTAAAAACAAATCCTGGTGGAAAGATTGTTCTCACTCACTCACACACACGCACCCAAACGCACACACATGCACACACAAACACACACGCACAGGTTCCTGAAACATAACTTAATCCTGAAATCACTTTCCTTTGAGACTGGCATTGCATTAAAAGTCGGTACGACTACAGAACGATGTGTGTACGTTGTTTTAAAGTATGGATTCATTGTTTTGTGATGGGATTGGGATTAGATGGGATGGCACTGTGTGACAGTATGTGATGACATTGTTATTTAAATAGCACATCTATCGGAACACAGACATTCTCGCATTTGTGGTTTTGCCTAAACTCTCGCACTCTCTGCTGCCTTTCTTACAGCATGTCTCTCCCCAGAAGTTCTCTATTAAGCACTCGTGTGCTGTGTTTCTTGAGTTGCAACCTGTCTGCCACAGTTTATAGACCTACTTTACGTTAAAAAAAAAGTCTCGAGATGTCTCGAACTGAGACAGATTCTCTATTTGCAAAACGTTATTGGAACTACAGTATATTTGATTGACATAGCCAAAGTAGCCAATTTATTTTGGTGTGGCAGCAATGACTAAAATGAACACAGGTGTGTGTGTGTGGGTGTGTGCGCGCACGTGTGTGTGTGTGTGTTTGTGTGATGTTGGGAGGGTGACTTAATTAGACAAGGTTAATGAATAGCATTAATATGAGAGGAGGCGAAAAATAATATTAAACCGTAAAGCCTTTTGTCTATTTCTCTGATCTACAGCTGCAATTGCAGGCAAACACTTGGGATACTGTGTAGGTGATGTTCTGTGAAACATTGGCATCACTGGATAAACCGAGGAAGAAGACACACACACAGAGATGGAGAGAGAGAGAGATTGCAGGTGTTCTCTTTATCCACCTGCCACTTTACTGATCCTCTCTGTGGAAGACAAGAGAACAGAGGAGAGAGAGGGGATATAAAAGGGGGTTGCTAACAAAGCACTCCTCAGCTCTCTCTCTCTCTCTCTCTCTACCCCCCCCCCTCTGTGTTGTCTGTCTTCAAAGCACATCTTCAAAGCAGCCCAGATTTTCATTTTTTGGGTGGTGGGGGTTATGCAAACAAACAGCACACAGGTTTAAAAGCCATGTAGGGCTCTGTGGATCAAAATACAAGCTAATATTCACAGTAACCACTAACTATTAGGGGTGGAAATCACAGAGTAACTCACAATACGATACTATAACGATACTTTGCCTACAATAACGATGGTATCACGTAGGGCTGAACGATTAAGTGTTTTCAAACCGAAATTACAATTTGAAACAATGTGATTAGCAAATCGCAAGGCATGAAATGTATATGCGCATCTGACCAAGTTTTTTTTATGCGTCAACGGTTGTAATAAATGCATGCTGTTTTCCTTGTTTGAGGTCAATAATCACAGCGGTGGTCCTCTACCAGTCATGTCTGAAACTCAAGACAACTGTGTACGTCCACGGCATGTCCACCAACAACAATACGTGAAACAAGAAAACACAAAAATGTGTGGGAGATCTGCTAATGAGAAATCACAGAGTGCCTGCTAAATCGCTAATTTCACCGTATAACAATTAACAGGCTGTATTTATACTTGTATTTGTTTGTCCAATCTCTATCTGACAAGACAAGTTTGATCTAATTTTAGAGAGCTAAAACATTGGAAATGTATTTTCTTCCAGAAAATAAAAAACATAATATGAATTTATTATTTCCTGGGTGCTGAAATGCAATTGAGGTGTGCTTGAGCACATGTGAAATAGTCTAAAATTACCAATGTATGCCCTGTTGTCACATGTCCTAAAATGCAATAAATCCATGCCCAAAGAAATGAATCCTGTATCTGTATGCTCATCTTTTCATTAGAATATAGAGTAGCAAATATGTTGATGCCATCTCATGTGGTAATGTTCCATAACATGTTTTAAATATGTTACATACAGTATATATTGAACTGAAATGTAAAATGTAGACTTCCCTTCTTTCGAAAAATTCAATACAATATGAAATGTTTGACCTCCAAACTTCGAATTAACTCTATATAGTATTTGCCAAAATTACAACAAGCAATTTACAGTAAATATGTTTCGATGTAGGAACATGCCATTTTCATCCAAAGGTAATGCATTTTTGCTGCAACCATTATGTAGGTAACAATATGACAAGCTATTACAGTACTTATAGATGTCAACGCTCTCTCGCTCTCTCTCTATAACTCTATCTCTCTCACACACACACACACGGGAAACGATTTTGAGGAATATATGAAAATAGCACAAATGTACTTACAGTACAGTAAACAGCCAAATGAGAGCAATATGTGTACAGTATATTGTACTGTATATACTGTAGCCTACACACAGCAATAGAATTGCAGGTGTGTGTGCACATGTATCCACACATGCGCGCGCTCATTTAACTTATGACTTACTGGTCCAATATTTATAGTTATGTTCACATACTCATTTCAGACTTTTTTTTGCAATTTCAAGGATCGTTTACCCAGCGACCACAAGAACATCACTTTTACATTACGCACAGCTTGTGCCTGTGTGTGTGTGTGTGTATTGCGTGCATGAGTAAACACAGTACATAAATATGGGTACTGTTCTTACATATAGAAACTCAGCAAAACTAGAAAGTGTTTGCCTGAAGGAAGTGTGTGTGTGTGTGCGTGTGTGTGTGTGTGTGTGTGTGTGTGTGTGTGTGTGCGTGCGTGCGTGCATATGTACACACACTACAAAGGAGTTTATAGGTCACAAAGATGCATATGTGCTTACAAGTGTGTAGCTGCGTCTGTGTGAGGGAGTTCAAGCGCGCAGAAACGATCTAATTTAGGCGCGCCGTGGTTACTGCGGGTTGCTATGGCGAGAGGTTACCACGTGCACCGTGGAGGTCAGCGTTCATTCTCTGCACAGTTTCCTACAAGTGTTCTTTATTCTCTCGAAGCTCTCCGCATACATACAGGAGACCTCCAATGTCACACGCATGCACGCACGCACGCACGCACGAACGCCTGGTCGACGAGAGAGAGAGAGAGAGAGAGAGAGAAAGAGAGCATGTCTGCTCCCCTACCACCTAATTAAAGGAGCTCTCATTAGTGTGTGTGTGTGTGTGTGTGTGGGCGTGGGTGGGGGGGCAGGTTACATGTTAGGCCTGACTGCAGTGATGCTGAAAGTTGTTTTTGTGTATGTGTCTCTGTACATGTATGGTGTGTGTGTCCCACTTCACCATCATTAGCGGTCATCTAATTCAGTCAGATCAAGGCCTTTGCACATAGTTAACTTTGTATAACGATGCACAATCATTAGCTCGCAAAAACAACCCAAAACATGGCCATGGGCACCCAAGCACACACACAGAGGAAAATAGTTATTGTGAATGTCTGAATTAAACACAAATGTGCAATGCGTTGGTTGTTGGGTCGGCCTGCCACCTACAGTATGTCTCATAAGACCCACCTGTGACTATTGTGTTTTAATATAATGACATATAATCACTGTAATTCATCACCACAAAGGATATGGTCTTTATGAAAGCAACAATTAGGCCCAGTCTACATGCACACACACACACACACACTCAGAACCAGGGGGCTCCAGACCTGCTGCTGATGTCCGTGTGCTTGCTGGCTCCAGTCACCTCTACGGCCAAGTGGCTTCCCTGCAGAGAAAACACACAGAAGCACGGCCTCCGTCAACAAAACCAGATGCACTGTATGGAGCGGGCACGACGTATTCGATCGCCTGGGAAGCGGACACACACATCACGGAGCATCTGGATGATGGACAGGCGCATGTGTTGCTAATATGAGTGCATTTATTGCTGGTGGTGACTGAATGGTAAAAACACTCTTCTCCTCATCCGGCCGTGTGGGTCAAGGCATGTCCCCATGAAGCTGAAAGCAGGAGCTGAAGGAAACGCAGGCAGGTAAATAACCCAATGCATGGGATAGTGTGGGGGAGTGTATGCAAGTAGTCAGCGCTGTCAAGTAGTGATGAATAACATCATGTCCACCGAGAGAGAGAGAGAGAGAGAGAGGGAGAGAGAGAGCGAGAGAGAGAGACTAGGCTGAGGGAGCTTTAATAATTAGCTTCAACTATGCCCAAGATTACGTGTGTGTGTGTGAGTGTGCGTGCGTGCGTGTGTGTGCGTGTGTGTGCGTGTGTGTGTGTGTGTGAATGTGAATGTGCGTGCGTGTGTGTGTGTGTGTGAGAGTGTGCGTGAGAGTGCGACATGTAGAGGTGAGCCCTGCAGGGACAGTTTCCTGCCCAACAGTACAGGGGTGATGGATCATGTGATGCTTAACATTTGACAGTATCTACACACACACACACATTGTTGTGCTGGAAGTAATGTGTGTACATATTTTGTGTGTGAACCGTACCCGTGTGTGCAGAATAAACTTGTGGACTAGGGGAACTCTACTCTAATGGACTCCTACCGTGACACACACACACACACAGGTCAATAGGGGTCAATGCTAGCAGTAGGCACTAATGGACCCCTAACATGACCCCTCACCTTTGACCTCCAACCCTACTGACACATGACCCACACCACCTGTCAGCTCCAGAGACAGAGAGAAGATAGGAGGAGAGGAGATCATTCTAGAAAGGAATGACCAGTAGAGCACATATAATCACGTACTGTAGGCTTGGACAGACTAACTGAGCAAGAGTCAATCAGCCTGGCCTAGCCACTGACAACAGCACACAATTTTAATTACCAGTATTAATAATCAGAATGCCTTTGCCGTGATTACAGACACCTCGTACATTATTTGGAAAATTGTATGTTACTTAGCTGTGTGTCAGATTTAAGAGCTCAGTTCATGTTCTTAACAGCCTCCCCCAGGTCACATTTGCATTGCACATAAAAGTCATGAGTGTCATCACTGTGGATAAATTATACTAGCCAACATGACTATCAAATAGTATATATATTCAACTGAAGTTAACCCTCTGCATATACACACACACACACACACACTGTGTATATTGTTTCTTTGCTTATTTTTCCTATTAATTGTGCAACCCCATTGTCTTGATGATTGATAATGCCAAGCCATAGCTGATAAATGAAAGGATGAAAGTGAAATGTTGAATTGCAATTGAACTCACTGAAGCACATTTTAAGATATTATAATAGCATAAGCGCTTTTCAACCTAATGAACTGTCTAAAGGATGTAATATGAATAACACACCATTTAGGGATTCCCATATGGTATTCCATTGGCCTCGGACAGCTCAATCAATAAATATGAGCATTAGTGACTGTCCTACCAAATGCCTGCATGTACAGAAGCTGTGTTTTCCATTAAAACTCATTGATGGATGGCCCTAGCTTTGAATAATGCTTACGCTATAATAAATGGACCACAAGCATCTATTCATTTCAGTCCAATCTAATTATTGCTCAAAGCGGAAAAAATAAGGGAACTATTAGTGATATTACTAATTACTGAATAACCAATCAAGCTAAGTGTTCCCTGAAAACCCTGCTAGAGCAGGCATGATGAATTGAGGGGACCAACTTGTGTATGAGCGTGTGTGCACTGTATGCAGAATCCCATAATATAGTGTGTGTAGTAAAACAGTGTTTTGCTAAGCACGTGAGCTGCTCAACTCTAAAAAGACAAAAAAAAAACACATTTGAACAGAGGTGGATATTGAGGTGAAAAGACAAACAAGAAACCGCAGGAGTTCACACACTAATACGTCGGGAGAAGAATTCCAGCTGTTCTTTTCAGCCATAACCTCAGTGACATCAGTGTCTCAACAGCATCCACAGCGTTAGACTTGCAGCATCTCGTAATACGCTCACTGTATGTTACCTGATGATGTGGGTCAGTGCTGGGATTAAGGCGTTTTATTGCCATCGGAGAAAGACGCGTTAGGAGCATGTGGGGCAGCGGACTTTCCCTTTAATTAAAGAGAAGAGGGGCCACGTTGTGTTGTTTAGAGCAGCAGTTCGACAGGCTTAGCTAAGAGAAACTCACTTCACTAGCAAGGCGCTCACAGAGGGATTACGAATCATCACAAGCAAGCACAGATAAAATCACACGCACGTGCACGTAAGAATGCACACATAAATGTGCATGAGCACACGCACACGTACCACAGGTGTAAGAATATAAATACGTGCAGACAGTGTTGCCTTATTATTCCCAATAGGCGCTGGCAGCAAAAAATAATCCCAGTCTAATTAACAGAAGTACCTATAGCAGGGTAAGGGCGGGCATGGAACAAGCCATAACAATAAATCTCCTCAGAATTGATATGAAACACACCGACAGAGAGGCAGAGGCAGAGATTGAGAGAGAGAGAGGAGGAGAGAGAGGGAGAGGGAGAGAGAGTGAGAGAGAGAGGGAGAGAGAGAGGGGGAGAGGGAGAGAGAGAGAGGGGGAGAG
>JAODLL010005128.1:0-10729 GCA_026546735.1 Forbesichthys agassizii
ACTCTGACTATCATAACTGTTGGGTGTTAATTTGTGGTTCTCTCCCCCCCCCCCCCCCCACCCTCATCTTGCGTCTCATGTAAACACTTGATGGTCGTATGGTAGAGAGACACTCTCCAGTCTTCACCAACCAGCCCGTTTCAGTGCTTGGCTCTTTCAGATAGCCGTACTGTGCAAGGTTCCCACGGGTCATGGAATATCATGGAATTTAAGAAAAGTATATTCCAGACATGGAAAGTCAGGGAATTTGATCATTTTTGGGGTTGAATCATGGTATATCAAGGAATTGTATTTCCAGCATGTTTACATTTTAGTTGCCATTCATCTTAATATGTCTCAACAAGTCATGCTAATGTGCACACTAACTTGAATAAGTGCCACATTGTCAGTGATTGTCAATCAGTGCATAAGAACCATATGCATGTTACTTTCCCAAACAAAATAGGACCTAAAATGAAGCATGCTTACATTGTTTGACTCAGCAGGAATATTACAGTTTTTACAAAGTTAATGCAGTGCCTGGATTTTCCAAAACATTTCCATCATCATATTATGGAGAAAAGGCACAAATTGTTGCTTTAAAATGGACCAGAATGCAGTAAATTGAAGGGTTTGATGCTTTGATGATTTCCTGGGGAGGACCCTTAGACCTGCCACATACGAAGGTCTCCCCGCACCTTACAAATCACTTTACAATTAACCACTTTCGTAGTACCTTTTGCGAAATATAACATTCAGTTTTATCGTTGCCATGCTGTCTATATTCAGTCCATTTTTATGGTAAATATAGGTAATGGAAATTCAGATTTCTTTTGTCAGTGAAAGTCACGGAAAAGTGAGGGAATTTGACTTGGGAACCCTGACTGAAGCTTTTTAATTTTTTTTTAAATAAAAAAAAAACATTTTTGAGGACTGAGCATAATGCATTGTGTTGTAGGGCTGAGCAATTTTTTGAAAACCAAATTGCAATTCTTCTAACAGATTGCAATTGCGTGTTGATTTGTGTTTTATGTTCAATAAATGCAACATATATAAAACATGTTATAGAGCATTACCACATGAGATGGCATCAACATGTACAGTAAAAAATAATAAATAAAATATTAACTGCACTTTACTCAAATGAAAGATGAGAGCATAAAGATACAGGATGAATTTGTTTTAGCATGGAGGATAGCAGGATTTATTGCATTTTAGGACATGCGACAATAGTCCGTGCACCTTGGCAATTTTAGACTTTTTCAGATGTGCTCAAGCACACCTAAATGGCTTTTCAGCATCCCTAAAATTACAAATAAAAAGAATTATGATTATTTTCTGAACGTTAAAGCTCTCGAGCTTGGCTGTAGAGATTGAACAAAATACACAGCTGGTTCATTGTTATACAGTGAAATTAGTGATTTATCATTGACGCTACAAAATAATACTGGGTCAGATGCCCATATAAATCAAATGCTTTGCAATTTGCTAATCGCATTGGTTCAAATCAGAATTTCGGTTTGAAAACGATTAATCGTTCAGCCCTACTGTGTAGTCGACACACACCCCACTTGTGTGAACAGACCAGTGTTGCCCCTTTTCTTTCCCTTTACTGTAAACGTCCTGATTCAGTTATGAGACCTACTACACCAAGCCTGTGTCGCTGAAGGTCTACCTACCTACCTGTTTCTTACCTCTCCAGCCAACCCTCTTGAGTGTCTTGGCTCTGCAGTTGAGCTGAGAGCTGAGTCCAGGCTGTGTCATGGAAATCTGTGAACACTGTATTGAATCCTGTCAGGGACTATAGATCACATACCAGGTTCTGTTTTTCTCTGTTTCTCTCTTCGATTTCTCTGTTTCAATGTTACCATAATCGGATATATATTGTATTGATGCTTTTTTTTTTGGCCTTTTAGATTGTGTTTCACTTCCTATGACAGAATTGCTCCTCTCATATATACAAGTGCTTTTCTTATGATGTTTCTAATTCACCCAGCGTGCATGGATCATGGCTGTTTTTCAAACTGCTAAACGGATGCATTTTGGTGTGGTTTTGGCTTTTTGTTTTGTTCTATATGTTTTTAGATCCGTGGGACTTTGACAACCTGTTTCCTGTTGTCATTATTACCCAATATCCCACAGGACTGGTTTCAGCATGCACAGAGATGCGCCTGTGCATCTCCTAAACATACAGACACGCACACACGCACGCGAGCGTACTGCACACATCAAGTCAATTTACAGCAGTGCATGCTGTAAATTGACTTTCTTTGTCCTTCTGAGGGTCTGGTAACTTTTGGGTGGGGTGGAGGTGTCCGGGTAGGGAGAGGTAGGGCGACAGTGCCGCTGGAAACAATGTCTCGTCTATTTTTAGTGAAAAGAGATGAATGTTAAGGGGCCTGCGCATCCTGCCTCCGCTTGTTTTCTGAGAGCGAGGATTCAGGCCGTTGCTGTGTGTGTGTGTGTGTGTGCGTGCGTAAGCGGGCGATCAAGAGAACGGCAGAGAGTCTGTTTATCCCCCGGACATGCTCCTCCGTGGGAGAGGAGGAGGATCCGAGAGGGGTGTGAGGGGCTCATTCAGGGAGAGCTCCAGCTAGGGATAGCGGGGGGAGGGGTGGCAGTTGAAGAGATACAGCTGTTTGTTCAGCTTCAGCTGTTGCGCCTCTTCCATTGAACACTTAGTTTCCGCCTTGCCGGTCTGTCTGTTTCTGACAGAAGTACACAATGCCACATTGTTCTGCCTCGTGTGAGAAAGACGAAGGTATCCGTGGTTCATAGATGCTATTTGATGTGAACGGTGAACACAAACCCCCATGCTACTGAGAGAAACTCAGTTTCTACCTCTCCTTCTTTCTGTTCCCAGTGTTTCTTTTCTTTTTGTTGGAGGTCTCCAGTTTCATGAGGCTGGATTTCACAACAGTTCTTGTTCTTCCTGAACCCTCAGTGTGTGTGTGTTGTTGTTTATTCCTCTGACCTGCTGGATGACTGTGTGGACCCAGATTTGTACACCTGTGAAGTCGGCACCCCATATGATAAGTTGTGAATACATGTGAGTAAACATGAATCTAAGTATTTTGTTCTATTTGTTTGTGCATGCAAAATAACAGTTTCAGAGAAATGAAACATTATGTTTTTTGCAATGGCGTGATGTCCTCGGCCTCCTTTTTAGGGGTGTGGATCCAGAATCGTTTGGACAATGCATGACGCTGTGCTGCAAATTTCAACACAGTCGTCTTCTGCGAGCGTAGCTAGTGGCAACGTCAAAGTTGGCCGTGTTTAGAGTAGTCCCAGCTCCCTCCCTATTAGGAACCACAAACGCATGGAAAACCAAGCGCTACCAACTCCACTCGCAATGTCAACCCATTATTTAGCATGTTTCATGTGCAGGCTGAGGCAGGAGAGACTGATTGATACTTTCCAAAAACAAATGATACAATCAAATAATACGTTTAACCGACTAGTATTTATGATGCCGACTAGCATTGATCACATTTGTTGGTGCATCATCTGTGGATGTTTTATGTGTCATTATTCTAAGTTTTATTGAGGTTTATTTTATGTAAACAGATGACACGTCATCGTCCTCCCAGTTGTCTGGCGCAGGAATGGGTTGAATCGCTCGGACGTATATTACATGTACATTTCTCTACAGTTGGCACACGCATTTGTATTTATTCATCGTTTAAACGATGCACACACTAATCAAAATACTTGTACGTTTTCACATTCTTGTCACATGGAGTGCCAACTTCACGGAGGTGATTTCTACCCCCTCCCATACTCCTGTGGGAGTAGGTGCCTATTGTCTACTCCTTGGAATCTATCACGCTTTAATCTGTCCACTTGTTCCGCGCTGGTCCAGTTTCCTGTACAGCCCCCCTCCCTCAACACTTCTCCACAACCTTTGTGGTAAACATGTAATTGGGTGTTTCATTGGCCCCAAGAGACTGGGCAGTGCCATGTTAGGGGAAGCCATGCATGTGGCTCTGTGCGTGCGTGTGTGTGTGTGTGAGAGAAGCTCAACTGGAAGGCTGTTACTTTGCTTTTGTTATTGTGTGGTCTGTCTGAACTGTCGCTCCTAACCCAAGGTTAACAGGAAAAGGCAGACACATGATATTAAGTTATTGTATCTGTATCGAATACTCAGTAACACTTTTTTTTTCTCTTTAATTCAAACTCTGACACTAGACTGTATTCTTACCATTTTCTAATGATCAAAGGAGATTATAGGCTCATCAATCTATATTTTCACGCTAGTTTATTAATAAAAGCTATCCCACATGGAATTCAACGATCAGATCTTTCTTTTCATGGCTTTACCGCTTTGCATCGTCCATTATCCTAGCAGGACGGACCGACCTATCAAAGAACAGAGGAAAAAGAGATTGCGCTGAATGTGAGCTCATAGGGAGATAGGAGAGGTGCTCTACAGATTTACTAGCTTCAAGGAGTGGAAGATTTAAAGGTCTGTGCCCCGAAAAGCCATAAAGATACCAGGTGAGATATATGTCAGGCTCAGAATCACTCTTTCTGATGTTTCGGTGGGGGTTACCGTAGCCATTTACTGTGCTCTTCTCCTCGTACCTCATAAAGCATTGCACCGCACCATCTCTCACTGCCAGCTTGACCTTGGCAGGATCAAAGCCCAAGCAAGCCTTCTTTGTGCATGCTCTGAGGATAATGGCTTATACAGTACACCGTCTCCAGCAACCATACTTGGAGAGCGTGATGTGTGTTTGGAGAAATTGTTACCCCAGGATACAACACTCCCTTTTCTCCTTTTCGGTTGGCTATGTTTTACTAGGTCATATGGGCTGGTCATTTACTGTTTGTGTGATGATGGGTAAATGCTCAGACAAACTGCCAAATCCGACTGGCTTTGCGAGCAATTGTTGAGAATATCTTAACTTCTTTTCATCTCCTGCATTGAAAATGACCCCCATTGCCTGTCACTTCCAGAGCCATGGCAGTATCCAACCACAAGTCATTTGTGCAGTGTGGAAGAGCAGGATATGAATGTGCATGCGTGTGACATGGATGGCTCTGTTGGTTTCGTCACGTTCCAGCATGCCATCTCTCTTAATAAGCTTGTGTGCCTCGTCCAAAAAGCCCCAGGGTCCAACGGGAACCTACTCATGGGAAAACGTGTGTCTGTTTCCATCAATGCGGAGGTGTTTTGTGTGGGGGAAACAGACAGACCTATTGATATGCTTGTCTGAATAGAATATAGACTATACATGCAGACATGCCTAATAAGTGGCTCGCACACGCATCCAAAAAGATTATGGCGTCTTTGTGTGTGACTGAATGTGTAACCAAAGATTGAAGCACAAAACATTGCTTTGTAGGAATAACAACTCCCCCCTATGCAGTATGCACACACTTTAAGGTTAATATTGACTAAAAATACACCCGTAGCTGTGTAAATTGTCTAAATACAGTCATCTTTTAGACTAAAGGAATCATTGTTCATTTAAGTCACAAGATGGATCTGGCCCTGTGCCTCATGGCAACTTAATCCCATCCGATCCCCGTGGTTCAGATCGACAGAGTGAACTTTCACCTCTGCCTTACTTTACTTAATCTTTAAGTGTTGTGTAAGCTTGTTTTGTCCTCTCTGCCTTGACCCATACATTAGATAACATGAAGGACATTCACCATGCAGGCCAAAAGCAGAGATGTACTTAGTGTTCCAGCTCTGCATGACTACAGGGCTAATATGGTAGGGTGGGCCTGTGCTACCGCTGCATGTTACCACTTCACTCTAGTGTCCTCTTCTACTCTGGCAGAATGAAGTGCTGTGCTTTATGATGCTATATCAAGTTGACTTTCAATGTTAATGGAACTGAATTTAATTCAAGAGGACAAGAAAACACACTGTGACCCCCTGTGAAGAAGAGATCTGAATCCAAAAACCACTGCACTGTAGTGGGCCTTGATTATGTATTCCGTGCCGATCAGCTGATGTCAGCGTATATTGATTTAATTACAGACAATAACGCTCTGACACACAGACATGTCCGGGACGAGTCCAGTAGACTTCAAATAATGGGTTTGGCACTTTTCCAAAAATGTTACTGAGGTTAAAGCATAAAATGATTAGGACTGCTTAAGTCAGTATTTTATATAGACAATGCCACTGTTTCCAAAAATGTCAGTTAATTTGTTGTGCATCATGGTAGTCTTAGATATGTCGGCCCTGGGACTGGGCGGTCGTTGTACTCCCGTGGGTATGACTTGGGCCCATTCTCCCAGACTCATAGAGGAAGATATACAGATTGTATCTGTTTCCTTGGAACACAAAGCTGTGACTTGCCATTTTGTTACCGACTATTGTTACGCTGCCCCTTTCCTTGTTGATGGTCAGCGCAGGGAACGATCAGCACCACATTTCCTCCGCTTCCCCCCCCCCCACATCCCATAGTCATTGTATGTCACCAGGCTTTAGTCTTCCGCATGAGAGCAGACCTCGTGCCGGGCTGCATGACCGCCGTCCTGTTGGCCACCAATCAGGCTGAGGTCACCACAGTGTGCGCGCACACACTGACTCCACTCGCGCACATCATGCAGACAGTTGGCCAATCCGCTGCCCACATGTTGCACACTGGAGCCCAGTCACTAGATCAGCCCTGTGACCCATCGCTGGGTAAGCTTAGGGGAGGTACTGACTTATACCACTTAGCATTTGGTAGGACAGCTGTGTGGGATGCTTGATTGTTGCCATGTTCCGTAATGGCTCCTGGCAACAGGCCCTATCTAGGGCAGTGTTGGCTAGGTGTGGTATGTAGGTATGCAAGGGCTATGCATAGTGAACATGTCTGTGGCACTGCCTGGGGAGGGATACGTGAGCTGGGGAGCAAGGACGGCCCTGAACAGACTGCCTGCACAGCCTGAGTCCTAATTATCAACCAGAGACTTGTATGGCACGGACAGCATTTGTTGAGGAAAAGGGAGACGGTGTGTGTTGTCGGTGTCTATAAAAAGCTAAAGCACAAGGTCGCAGCTACCACGATTTGGATTAGAACTAGTGGAATTTCGCAAATGGACACAGAGCTATAGTGTGTGTGGAGGCATACATATGACTACAACTGGCTACAAAAAATGCTACCCTTCAGCCAGTCACTGTTGTTTTTGTGATGTTAAATTCTTAAACATTTCAGAACGCTGGCTGAATATTAAATGGTGTTTTGCTGATAATGTGTCTGCGACTGCAACCTTCAAATCATTTTAAAAACACTGTATTTAGCAGTAACATTTATTAAAAAAAAAAAAAAATTATTTTCACGATCATGTTGTTGATGGGACATTATGTACATGAACACATAAATCCCACAGCAGACGAGGAACCATGTTGATTAAGCTGTTTTTAATGCTGTAAATCTGTAGGTGAGGCGCTTGTAGCAATATATGCAGCCACAATAAGGACACTTAGCTGCTTGGTGAACATATGTATTTTCGGATCAACAAATGTGAAATTCTTGTTTTTTCTGTTTTGACGGTAACACAGTTGACTGTTCAGTCAGGAGAAAGTATCAATGTTTAATTAATGGTAGATCCCAGTGGTCTACAAGCTTGCTTCTGGTGAGTCTAGTGCTTTTAAAGATTGACAGTACCCAAGGGGATCACCAACTTGATTTTCCACACTGTCGGTCACAGAAAGGTCTAAATATTCATGAATGATGGCTGGATTTGTTAAATGCTAGAGTGTAGACACTTCAGTAGTGCTGGTGAAGTGCCCGACGCGTCACTGAGTTCATGTCGTATCGATTCTCTAAAATGCTGCGCAGATGAGGGGAAATACAGCTGGCTGCACCATTTCCTTTCCATCGTTTAGCCACGTCCATCAAGGGCAGTGTTATGAATGCTGAGATGACAGGCAAGATGTTGTACTGTAGGTAGATGGCTTGGGAAAAGGGTTCTTGTGGCAGATCATGTGTTCATTTCTTGTTGTTTTGCATGTATTAGGCCTGCCTATTTTCAATCTTTGTTTGATTAATTTGATTATTTGGTGTTCATTTCACAAGAAAATGGCATCACTACATTCAGAAAACAACATTTAAAGACACATAAGAAAACAAACCAAAATAAATGTAACTTTAATATGGGGATTGGCAGGTCCTGACCAAACCTCTTATCTTCTTAGAGTTGCATTCAGTCACTAATCTCCAACAGTCTGAACACTGGTGGTATGTTAAGTGAGAGTGAAGAGGTTGTTGGGTCAGCCATGTTTCCCCCTTTCAACCAGCCAACCAACACACACCTTGTTTTCCTCTTGCTGTGTGTGTGTGTGCGTGTGTGCGTGCGCGTGTGCGTGTGTGCGTGTGTGAGAACCAGTTAACAGTGACAGACCTGGAGTCACATGCTGTGTTAGTGTGTGTACGGGCAGGTCATTAGCTAGTGTGATCAGCCTGGCTAGATCAATACTATGAATCAGGACTCTGTCTTGGTACAGAGAGCCCTGATGGGACCCCAATTCCCCTGACTTCTCAAATGATTAAGCCAAAGCTAACAGGGTACTTGTCTCTCTATAGCAGCAGAGGAAATGGAGATTTTTTTTTTTTGAGTGAGAGTCCTATTTAGATTTGCCTGTAAGGAACAGTAATGAGAATAATGTCCCACGTTATTAATGTCTTTGGCTAAGTGCTATCTCATCCTTTGCCCTTCATGAGGCATGCTTGGTTATTCTGATAGACCGGAGACCACCTAAAACACGATATAACTTTGACATTGACCGAGCGGCCCTATATTTACAGTAGATGCTTGCATGCGTTGTGTATAATTAGGGTGTGTGTGTGTGTGTGTGCGCACACATGCCTGCGTTACACAGGGAACATCACAGAGAACACCGTTTAATGGGTGTCACATCCCTCACTGCTGAGCTCAACACACTGACCCACTTTGGCTCCCCCACTGCTAGTGCATCTGCAGCATGCTTTACAAATGCATGAGGCATTAAGCCCCGCTGCCAGGTGTAGGTAGGTAGGTGTGTGTGGAGGTGAATTATTGGTACAGTACATTGGTTCTTATCTAAATAGAAATACATTAACTTGTGTTTTTTTAGCTTTAAACTAAGTAATGACTGGTCTGCGATGATGAGACACATCAATGCTGATGTTAATATTGACAAACATTTGATAAAAATCTGCATTTTATTCGCTGAAAACGGATCTACACGTCATAACCATTTAATCACCCCAGGACCTGGCTGATTATCATAGGTACACTTGTACCAAGCGTACCGCTCATATGTCCTCAAATTAAATTCTCAGCCCCTCCCCTGCCCTCACTCAGCTCCTTGATGCATTTTTCAAAGTTGCAGTAGGTGTCTGGCTCAGAGCTGGGCTGCAGGTACACTTTAAGGAATGCATAACCCAAGCAGAAGTGCTCATTGGAGAAATTCCATAATAAGTTAGCACCCCTGCTTCTATCAGTTTACAATGAGTCACTGGAACGTGGCTCGTTACCACAGACCTAACTCAAGCATCTATAGCACTCCTCCTTAAGAAAGGGAAAGACCCTACTTCATGCTCCTCTTATAGGCCACTAAGTCTGCTTAATGTTGACGTGAAAGTGCTGGCGAAGTTGATTGCAAACTGCCTGGAGGTGGTCTTACCAGCTATTATTTCGCAGGAGCAAACTGGTTTTATTAAGGGGAGACACTACTCCTCGAACATTCGGACACTTTTTAATATTATTTACTCCCAAAAAGTCTCTGCTTCTCCTGAGTTGATAGTCTCCCTGGATGCTGAAAAGGCTTTTGACAGAATTGAATGGGGGTACCTATTTGAAGTTCTTAAATGTATCCCCAAATCCAAATTTCTTACCTCTTGGATACGTCTTTTATATGACTCTCTCTATGCCAGTGTCTCCACCAATGGCATACGTTCTAAGTACTTTGCCCTGGAACGGGGGACTAGACAAGGCTGCCCTCTTTCCCCACTTTTATTTGCCATAGCTATTGAGCCTCTGTCGATAGCCTTGCGAACATCTACCTCTTTTCGAGGCATCTCGCAGGAGGGAGTTGAACATAGGCTTCCACTATACGCCGATGACCTTTTACTCTATGTCAATGGATCCTGTAGCCTGTCTAGCCCATGTCCTTTCTTTACTGGAAGACTTTGGCTCCTTCTCAGGCTACAGGCTGAACCTTCAGAAAAGTGAATGCGTTCCGGTTAATCCTGCAGCACAACAGCTATATCAGGCAGATTTGCCCTTCCAATTCAGACACACTGGTTTTGTGTATCTTGGAGTCAATGTAACCCGTACCCTATCCTCTCTTTTTTCAGCAAACTTTGCCCCTCTCCTTACACAAATGAAATTAGATTTCCAGAGATGGGGTATCTTACCACTACCTCTTATAGGAAGGATTAATGCTGTAAAGATGAATATTCTCCCCAAATGTTTTTATCTATTTAATTCTATTCCACTGTTTTTACCTAAACCATTTTTTAAATCAATCAATCGGGCTGTAACCACGTTTATTTGGGGAGGAAAGGTATCGAGAGTCAGTAGATCCTTACTCCAGAACTGCACATTCAGTGGTGGCCTGGCTTTACCCAACTTCTTGTACTATTACTGGGCTTCCAATTTCCATAAACCATTTTAAATTCTCTTCCCCATCCACCATCGGCCCAATCAACAATAATCATGTGTTCCCTCCAGCCCTAATTGATTGCATTTTCACTTTGGTCAAGGAAGGGTATCAGGTCATTTAATGATCTGTATGACAATGGTAACTTTTCTAGTTTTC
>JAODLL010005129.1:0-10729 GCA_026546735.1 Forbesichthys agassizii
CATACATACATACACATACACACACACAAACTGCCCACCAAGCACTTATTTTAATGAAAAGCTCATTGATTTGTATTTGTGTCTGAATTGCTCTCTAAAAATAAAGTTTCCTTGCCATAAAAATTCATAAATGAGTTTTATAGATGCTGCAGGTATAAGATTTTAGGGCTCTTATTTTATGTCTTTGATATAAATGCCATGGCCATCCTTTAGCTATCTGTGAGAATATGCTCTGTGAGAATATGTGCTCTGGTTGATGAGATCCGCCTCCGTATGAGAAGATAGTGGATTTCTGACCAATCACGGCTTCTTTCCCCTGATTGGTGCGTCAAATCTACCTTGCCTGTCAGTCACATGCATGCGCTCTCTCTCTCTCACACACACACACACACACACACACACACACACACCTACAACGGGTGTTTTTTGGTTGTTGGTTTACAAAATCTTGCTGCCTTTCTCTCTTCTTTACATCCTTATTTAGCCAAATGTGCAACCAGACCAGAATACATGTATTTCACGACGTTCCTAGCAGGACTCTGTCCCCAGCTTCCACATACTAGTGGCTGTCCCACACACACACACACACACACACACACACCCCAAAGGCATTTTAATCTCAGACTGCGTTTCAAGAGGCTCCTGGTGAAGTCCAATCATATTTTATTCAAAGTGCATTACACCACAGCAACCTCACACACATTGAACGCCAGAGATAGAAGGATACACAATTTGGGAGAAAGTGAAATAAATAAAGTGCAGACATACACATAAATGCATCTCTCTCTCCCTCTCTCTCTCTTCATCCCTCCCTCGCTCATGTAAACAGCAAAGGGCACTCAACAGGGAAATACGGCTCTGAATCAAGACAATACATGGTGCTGGGTCAACCAAGCATCGTTTCAGATACACTGTATGTTAAAGATATAGTGGAATAATTGAATCCTGAGCAGAGAATGACATCACTCTTCCTTTGTGTGTGTGTTGTAATCCGAGCTCCTGTGTTCTTTGTTTACGTAGCCGGGCCAGACGCACATGCAAGTGTGTGTGTGTGGCCCACAAACCATTTGTTTTGTCTGAGATGCTGGTGCTCTAGTGCGCCACCTAGTGGCAGTATGTGACACGGTGCCACTTATGGAAAGTTATGTACGACTTCATACCTCACACACTCTTCTGTTACCGTGCACCAGGCCGTAGTGATTAAATGCAAACATAACCTATTTTACATTGAGTGTTTGTGTGTGGTATATTAGCTATATAGGCCTGTTCCCACACACACACACAGCGTTAAGAGGAGGCCGTTGCACGGCCATCTGTCCCACCCGGTGCTTGAGAGAGCACGCTTTGCAGAACAGCCACCAACAGAAACACAAGCACCCATTGTTTACAGTTCATTATTAATTAAGAAAACCATCTTGGCCCATATGGCTGGAATAAATAAATAAATTAATAAATACGTAAGCAGCTTGTGTACAGTAGTCAAACGTGGCTTGTTCATCTGCTTTCAGTGTCTTTAAAAACAGCACAATGGAATCTTCAGCATGCAATGCATTGTGAAGTGTGTGACCCAGTGGTGACTGGCTGCCGTTAAATTAAATGGCATTTACAAGTTTCACCAGCGAGAGAAATTGCTATTGGAGTAACCTTTAACCTGCTCAGAAAACTTAGAACTTTAGGTCAGCAGAGATTAGGAGATGAATAACCTGAGATACAAAACACTACCTCATTAAAAGGCTAAAGGGGGGTAAGGGGGGGATTTGGCCTTTTTTAATTCCCATTCAAAGGTAAAGCACATTTCCTTCTTCAAAATGCCAGATACATTAATGATAAAAAGGCTTCCAGCTGCTTCCAAATAGATATTACAACAAGGAACACTAAATCACTGAATACCAGGAATACCCAGGAATATGTAACAGAAATCGTATTTGATATGTAAACATGATAACATTGTTTGTTTTGTGCACTGATGCCAACTATGATTTCAGCGGTTATGTTTATTTAATCTGCATGGTACTGCAGTCATACTTGAAGATGACAGATGCTATTTCGTATTCCACACTAGAATAGATACATATTTAAGTATTCATGTGTTTAACCTCTATGTAACCCAGTGAAGTGAGAGATGAACACATACTGTAGTTTACAAGTTACCTGGAGTTGACATCGGGGTTTAGTTGCTTCTTGCCATGAGGCAAGTTTTCAAACACAACCTACTGTACTATTATTATTATTATTATTATTATTATTATTATTATTACACCAACATAACATGTATATATTCCTTCATCTGCCAGGGGTACTATTACATTGGGTCTTTTCTGTATACATTTGGGAATCAACTGCGGGTGAGAATATTATTGTTATGCAGCTCAGAACTTCACTAATTTACATTTGTGTGCATTCTCATCCCAATGTCCTTTCACTAGAGAGCCGAAATAATAATGCCATTGCCTACATTCATTTCAAGAAGACATAAATGTCACATTGAGAAGATCAATGAAATATAAGAGTCTCTTCTGCATACTGAATGTCAGAATATGAAACAGCGTAGAGGGTGAAGAAAAAAAAAGACATTCTTTGATTTGGGTCAGATATCTGTATAATGTCTTCCTTAATGCGTTGCTTCTAACATTAAGAAAAAAAGGCATTCTGGGTATTCTGAAAGTTCATTCAACAACTTTTTCTAAGCCTGGGTCTTACAATTTCAAATAGTTTGTCCATGCCTTAGAATATTTCATGCAAAGGACTTGATGCTTTCTCTGCAGCTATACTGAGTATTTGGTTTAGTTTTGTTATTTCACACTATGGCATTTTATCGCTGATTCAACATCATATTTAGTTAACGTACTACATACTGTACTATATACTGTACGTTACATACTATATAACATTTTCTTTTCTTTTTTTTAGCATTTTATCCCCGTTTTACTATTTTCCTCGTGAAGCACTGTGCTTGTAATCTCTTCACTGTAAACCACGTTCTCAATACTAACATGAAAGGTGCTATACAAAGTACTATTACACTACTATTATTATTACTATTATTATTATTATTATCATCATTGTTCAGAACGGCTTCCTGGTGATGTCTTGCTGTGCTGAACGGCCACATCACGTTAGACAGACATTCAGGGAGTAAATTCAAAAGGCAAGAGGTGACTGAGCGGGAAATCACCGTGACCCCTGTGACCCTGCATCACCCCGTGCGTGCCTTGAACTGACGACCCCCTGACCTACCTTCCCCACCCAGCTTAATGCACGTCGCAAGGCTCCAGGTTAAATCGCTTTCCTCCGGGAACGCCCTTCTCCACTCCTCCCCTCGTTTCCCCAACCGTTGGTTCCCGGTTAGCCAGCCTCTCGGCCCCGCCAGCCCAATTGCCTTCATTTGCCAAATGATCCGGTCGACTGTGCCTCAAGTTAGAAGCTAATTAGCATTCTATACCCCCCCCCCCCCCCCCCCACAGGTCTTTGAGCTGGCACAGCTACATAATAGGGATCGGAGGGGTGGGAGCGTGGGGAGGGAATAATAGGGGATAAAAGTTAGTTTGCTGGCTGCAGATTCACTCCCGTCTGTCGGTTGATGGCTGGTACGCGTGACAGTCAGTACATCCCAGCGTCTCACAGCGAGGCACACGTCTCTGCCATTTGGAGGTCTGTCTCTGTGCCATTTTCACAGATACTAACATCACTAAGGGGAAATCTGCTCAACCTTTGTGCCAGAAATGCGTCTGACATTTCTATAGAGTAGCCTCAGTTAAGATGCGTGTACGTGTTGTTTCCTCTTTTTATGCATATACAGTATGTATTTATACTTTATATATTTACATCTTTAATCTACAGTATATGACTTTCTGCCACTAGATGTCACACAGACGCCGGCTAGCATCATAACAAATTAAAATATTAACTCATGTGGCAAAGAGAATTTTATTTTATTATTTTGTGTATAAAGAGGTTCTTCAAAACATTTTTTCTTCTTTATATTATTCAAGTTGGTGATTTTCATAAAAATAGTTCTTTATTGTTCAAATTGTTTACGTGTTTAATTCATTCATTCATTTGTGTGTCAAGAGTGACATTTATTGGCTTAAATTGGTACTGCAGGTTTAAATTACATCTTGGTGGCTACGTATTTCCGGCTCAGTTCGTTTGATCATTGCTGGAGAATAAATGCTCTGTATCAGCATCACATTTCTGACAGGGTTGTCTGGTTTAAGCCTGCTATACTAACACACTAAGGGCCCGATCACACCGAGACATGTCGCTAGAAACTAGGCCTGCGTGGTATACAGGTTCATACGGTATACCGGTTTTCATATCCCATACGGCGTGAATTTTGTACATACCGCCATACCGTAGCACAGCTGAAACAACAGCTTTAATGCGTATTGTTCTACGTTCTTCCGTGTTGTTGGGATATTTGGAGAGCAGTATATTCACTCCTGTAAGAAGACATACCTTGAATCCAGTGTTTAACTGCTCTGAACTCTGTACAGGCTATCCTTCTGTTCGTAATGTGGATCCATCGCTTGCTTTCCCCCATCATATCAGTGCCTCGAGAGAATGCCTCTTAAAGTACTAGCATTACATTTTACAACTTTAATCGCAAATGTTATTGGTATTTCAATTTGGTATTCCAACACATTTACTGTTGGTGAGGTGATAAGAGTATGTTGCTAACAGTGGCTAAGACTAATATCGGCTTGATGAACTTGGCAATGTATTGTATTTTGGCTGAATTTACATTTACTTTATGCAACTGCATTCTGATGCTGTGTCAGCCTTGAAGTTCAAATGTTTTGATATTAAACCATGAAATTACAATAAGCCGAACCTACAAAGCTATAAAGGCATGAAGAGAGAGGGAGCGATAAACAAGCAAGCCGTAAAATACTGTGAAAGCGGTGTGTGTTTAAAAAATACCGTGATATCAAAACTACCTAGCCCTACTAGAAACGCGTCGCCAGCAAAACCATTGTTTTCCCATGGTGCGACGCGACTGGGGTGCGCTTTTTCACGGTGCGGCGCTTCGCGTTTTCTTAGCGTTTTTTTTTAGACGCGCATAAAAGTTTAAATATTTGTAACTTTCCAGTGCTGTTCGTCAATGTGACAGTTGGCACAGGCAGTGCGTCTCTGTGTGATCGGGGGGGATATATCAAAGCGCTTTTGAAGCGGCTGCGCCTTTAGCGCCTTTCGTCTCTGTGTGATCGGGGCCTAGCATGGACATGCCCGGCTATGTACACAAAGAACAGAGGAGCTGGTATCACAACACACACACACACACGCACACAGAGAGAGGGTGATGTCGTACAATTACATCTGCACATGGGAATGCCTGGTTGTGTGTTAATTAATTCATGGGTTGCTGGTGTGAAAGCCAGCCAGCAAAAGAATCAGGAGATAAATGATTAACTTATTCCACGTAGGACTGTTAGCTCCAGGCCGAGCCGCCAGCTTGCTAAATTTCAACAATTTGCCTCAAGAACTCAATTAACCTGAACACGAAAGAACAACAGAAAGCAAGATGCTTTTCCGCAAAGCACATCCGCGCTAGCGCGAATAACAAGTATGGCTAAACAGGGGCAGTGGGGGTCATGCAAACACACATTGGATTCACACAGAAAAACAAACGATTGCCTTTCAAGCAGATACTAATGCTTAAAGGGCTTAGTCATCCGTCCATCCTCCGCCAGAAGCCTCACTCCTGACCTACGATCAAGCTAAATTGACAGGGGCATGTTTACACTGGAGAGCTGCCGGAGAGCCTTCGCGTCCATCAGTCTCCGCGGCGGTGGCGGCCATTACCAGATGAACGTAACTGTGAGTGGCCCTGATGCTGTGCGGGAGGGGGGGGGGACTGGCTGATCATTACGCTGTGGAAACGCCAGTCAGCGTAGCGGCAAGCGCTTCTGACGGCACGCTGTTGCATCAGCCAGCAGATTGAGGGGGGGGTGGCCTGAATCTCTGCAGCATCATGGAGCTCACCACCCCCACATGATAGTATGAACCGTGACAATAGCGCTGCTCATATACCGTAGAGACACGGCTTGCTGTCCTACCACACGCTATAAACCATGTTAATAGTGTGAACCACAGTTCATATATATCATGGTCTTACTGTCCCTTAGCCCCCCCACCCCCACACACCACGATATTAACCCACCCACCCACCCACACACACACCCACACACCACGATATTAACCCACCCACCCACCCACACACACACCCACCCACACACACACCCACACACCACAATATTAACCCACCCACCCACACACACACACACCCACACACCACAATATTAACCCACCCACCCACACACACCATGATATTAACCCACCCCAACACACACACACTCCATATTAACCCCCCCACACACAATATTAACCCCTCCCCCCCATACACACACACATACACAGTACTGTAGCTGTTGGAATACGGACGAAAGCATTTTCCAAGAACGTTTTCATTAATCAATGTTAAGCACAATTTTTTACACTGTAAACAACAATAATATGAAGGGTAAAGCAATAGCATTGTTCATATTATCATGGTTTTAATAAGCTCCCCCCCTCCTCGTAGCCATAATTGCTGGTGGTAGTAGTACAGTAGTGCGGTTTACGATGAGGTATTCTGTTACTAGCCTATATTACAATACTATCAAACAATATTAAGGCTGTTCTGCTTTGTGTAGAACTTGTGTGGACGGAAGGAGTCTTTGGCCCTGTTATGGTTTGTTTGGCACTGTTTGGGGGTCATATAGAGGTAATCTAAAATAATCTCATTCCTACAGAGTGCCAGCGATGCTCACACATGTACAGAAGACCCAACAACCCCGGGCTTGTAGCCTGGCAGGGAAACACCTGGCATGCATTGTGACCATGTACCACTCACCTGGCTAATTAAGTCTGAGCCGCCGCTATTTTCCGGTGAATAACGCTGCGGTAATGCAATGTGGAGCCATGCTTTTAGTACAATGGAAACAAACAGTTATTATAGACTGTGTGAGCAAGTAGCAAGCTGAAATGAATGAAATGGATTACATGAATGGGAGTCATAACAGTTTCAATGACATAGATGTGTCTTACAGAATGGTTGGACCAGCAGGATATTGCATCTAAAAGCTGCCAAGCATAGATATACATTATAAGCAGAGGAAACGCTGATGCATGCAATTAGAGTACCTTGCTAGCTCAAACTTTTATATTTTATTATAAAACCATTTAAGGTTTTAAACTTTAGATATGCATACTGTATTTTTATTTTCCACATATTTGACTTCCTTCAATAAGTAGGTCTCTAAAGTTACACACATTCAAAAGACAGTTATGCGTTTCAACTGTGGCTTACAATTACGTGTTAATATCAAAGACATAAACCCTTTTTTTTTTACTGGGAGATAAAGCCTGAACTCAAACTGTCAATTACACAGAATTAAATATTTTGTATTATTTAGTAAATGGAGTATTTCTCCCTAAAGTTATAATATTCTCATAATCTATTGTTGCTGTACACTGAAATTAGTTGTCTTATTGTTATTCTATTGTCTTACTGTTCCTCTCAGGAATATGACTATAACTACAGAGGATAGCCTGGTGTGTGTGAATAGACACGCTCACAGATACACGCACAAACAAATGCATGTGCACCCACACACACACAGACATGCATGTGCACATACACACACGTGCGCACACACACACACACACACACACACACACACACACACACGCGCGCGCGCGCGTGCGCGCGCACCACCCTCGGCCAGCAGTTCTTCAGTCAGCCAGTTGTAATAGGCCTCTATAGTACAGCAGAAGATAAGCGGTGCCTTTGTTGTTTCTTTAGCAGTCAATGTCCAGTGCTGCCCAGGCGCACTCCGCTGTGCTTAGACCTGTTGCCTGGTAACAGAGTGTGTTCTAAAAGTGAATGATAAGTCTCGTCAAACACAGAAATACAATGGAGTGAACACATTTCATTTGTCTAAATCAATGCATCTTTATGAATTGCCTAAAGCTTAAGACAGGCTTTGAACTTAAGTGAAACTCTAAATGAAAGCCTATGTTTTGTACTGCATATTTTATCATATATTTTAATGCTTTGATTAATGATGAGTGATCTGACTGATTTACATAAATAATATTGAACCCACACACTCTTGAGTACTTAGACAAGTTGAATTTTGTATTATTATTATTATTATTATTATTATCTAAGCGTGTTTCCATTCAAACCTGAGATGACTAGCATCTGTGAAAATGAATCCACAGTATAGCTGAAGCTTGTAGTGTTGATTAATCTAGATAATGCTCTTTTATTTTATTATTTCTATCATGAAGAACGGACATGGCACATTAATCAGAATTATTTCACAAAAAATGTAAGGCATTAAAGGAAAACTGTAGCCTATATGATGGAGTATTTGGACCTACTGAAAGATCGGTTATGTTCGGTTATTTTGTAACATATCATTGAAACAATTTAAAATGCGACGGCATGTTTATAGAACTATACCCCCCCTCCCCTTCCAGGTCTATAATACAAGTCATCGAGTACACGCTCGTTTTCTCTGTTGGGTACTCGAGCAGTCAAAATGACCAAAATACACATCCCTAGCCATTATCAATATATTGTAGCATGGCAGATCATCAATAAATAGAGTACAACTACAGCAGCCTATACTGTATGCATACACTCAATCTATTTCATTATTAAAGCGATTAAGACAAACCTAGTAAAGCATGAAGAAAACACCACATTCATACTATGTCCATCATTCTTTATCATTTCACTAATTCGCACAATGGCCTATTCACATGTTTTATAATTGCGCGCTATATATATAATCTGGCTTTTGTGTGTAAAAAGAGAATGGCTATCTCAGCTAGCAAATTCATTAATTATAAAAACCTAATATGGTCGTCCTGAATGTCTCCCAGTGATAATTTTGTAGTAAAAAAAATAAAAAATCACAGTGAAACTAACTACCTGAAAACCCTCCACTAAAGCCTTGAACATCTGTGAAAAGGAGTTTCTCTCATAAACAAAGTGCTTCCCACGCAAGCATAGTCACAAAACAACCTCAGACATTTACACCACTGTTAACCAAAGAAACCTATTTTTCAGTACAGTTTTACAATCCATTTGATACAGGGCATTTTGCGGGGTAGTTGTATAGTATCAATCTAAATCCATACTCTGCTTGTAAGTGTATACTGTAATATTAGCATGCATAAGAATTTCCCATGGATAGACCGCCCGCTCATTCCTCCAGAAAGGCACATCTAAAATAAAGGAAAATGCCAATGTCTGTATTGGGAGCTGAAAGACGTGAGTGCTGTTAGCTACCAAGAGCATTGGAGGGCATAGCAATGGCCAGAACAAATCTGCCCCAGTTATCTTCGAGGCATCGGTTTTGACAAATGTACGCATAATTATTCTAATTATAATCTGCCTGGAATAACAACCTCCAGCCTCCTGGGCACCTCTCCATTCGAGGCTACCCCAACCTCCCCTCCCCACCACAAAAAAGAACAAAGAAAAATAAGATGAAAGAAATTGGTCTCACCCCGACGGTATTCTGAGCCGGACTCTTATTGGCGCCTTATTAGCCATTTGGCTGGCTAATGGTTGCAGGGGTTGTTATGGATTTGGGGAGCGGGATTGGGGCTTGTACAGTTAGCGCTGCAGGAATATGAACAACATGCTGTCCGGGAATAATTGCATTGTAAAATGTGGTCTTAATGACACGACAATCTGGAGCTTTTACAGTAAATAGATGTCAGTTTAATTTGATTTAATATGTTTAAATCTTGATACGCTATGATTCTAAAAACACTCCAGTAACCTCAGGCGTCAATGCTTCCCTGTATGCGTGAATCAGACCAGCACATTGGTTTTCATTTCAGACTGCTTTGATTCCTTCTTCAAACCATTTTGGGATGTATTGCATACGTGGTCATGACTCTGCTTCTCAAAAGGTCTGAGATCACGACTTTGACTAAGCCACCGCACACTTCACAAATGTATGTCTGATTTTACGGTAAAACACTCGAATGCTGTGAATAAAGATATCGCTCAATGCTGTAGGATACTCTGAAGGGTTGGAGAAAGTAAAACTGGTTGGGTCCTCAGTGTTGCAAGTGCAGAGAATAAATAGCCCACGGCAAATACAAGAGTTTGAGATTTCCTTTTGATCTTGACTTAACCCACTAGAATATGTTGAGATGGTTCTGGAAGGGCATTTCTCCATACAGTGTGTATACATACATACATATACACACATATAGGGTATATATACATATATATACACATATACATATATACACATATACATATATATATACACACATATACGGTATATATCTATATATATATACATACATATATATACATACATACATATCCATATATATACATACATATATATACATACATACATATCCATATATACACATATATATATACATATATATACACATATATATATATACATACATATCCATATATCCATATATACATACATATCCATATATCCATATATACATACATATCCATATATACACATATATACATACATATCCATATATACACATATATACATACATATCCATATATACATATATACATATATATATACATATATATACATACATATATATATACATATATATACATACATATATACATATATATACATACATATATATATACATATATATATACATATAT
>JAODLL010005130.1:0-33588 GCA_026546735.1 Forbesichthys agassizii
TAAGCAAATATCTGCTCATGGTCTGCTAGCTGCCCATTCCCTGTACATGCTGAAAACTATAATCTAGTGTTTCTACATTGCCCTGGCTTTGTAATAAGGAACACAAAGTGGTGCAGGCCGCAAAACACTATGTGTTACCAATGTGGGTGACACAGATTCTGAGGTAGCACCCTATGGCATCGACTGGATTTCTATATTATCAATAATGTAGTTATCCGATTAATCGAAAAAAATAATCGATAGATTAATCGACCAAAAAAATAATAGTTTGTTACAGCACTAGTGTGAATGTACCATTAATAAATCCCTGGCTAACTGCTTAATCAACTCACATCAGTCCTCTTGCTGTCATTGTAGTCAGCTGAGCGGTGGTCCTTCAACATGTTCTGAATGATGTCACCTCGAGCCCAGCCAGTGAAAAGCAGCTTCCCATGCTGGTAGCCCACGTCCTTGTGGACCAACAGTTAAAAGGTATAGTCAGAGACACTATATAGAGGAGACAACATGTCACGTCATGTCATGTTTAATATTGAATGAAGCTCTATGGGAGAATTCTGAAATGCCAAATTAGGCAGTTGGAGGAAAAAAGAGACTGCTTTTTAACTTCCAATCATTAACTAATTTAACCAATCCTGTGGTTGCACTGACGTACGGAAACTGTTGCGCATGCATAGTAGAAGTTAAAGCTGTTGAGAAAACTTATTTTTAAACCTTATTTTGGGGGAAAGTTACGAAACATTTTAGGTGGTTTTTATCAGCTTTGATTTGTATTTGATTGTATACATGCAGTTTTTATGTCCCAGTGACTATTGAAAGTGCAGTTATGGCTCTCTCCCAATGCATCTCAATGCAGCCTTTCTAAATAACTGACCAGGGCGTGTCAAACATGGCTGCCGACTCCGAGTGGCGAGACTTTCCAAGAAGGATTTTGGTATATTCAGCTATTGCCAAGTTAATAGCAAGCTAATACACTTTTTGTCAAACTCACCAAATTTCTCCTCGCATTCCGCTATCTTACCGATCTCTTTCCGCAAGCTAAAAAACATGATCTGGTACTTCTACACAGCCCTGGCTCCGTAATTAGGAACATAACCAAAGTGGTAAACAATGCTCACAACAACTAAGCTTTACTTTGTGCTGCAGAGGTATAGTTTTGATTTAAGCTTAAAGTTAGCAAGCGTTCTGGAGAATCGCTAACCCTGCCTTTAAACCAACAACAATGTAAGCTGAGGCCGAGTGACAGTGTTGTACATTATAACAGGCCTTGCTGTGGAACCTAAACCCTATAATATCCTTTCTGATGTGGAGGTGTGACGACCCCACCCTTTTCTTTCAGTTACAGAGGAAACACCTGTGGGGCTGGTATACAAGAAGATCCAGTCTCACCTTTCTGAGTCATGGCATATCAGCTTGTAGCTTACACTGACATATGAACTATGAAAATATGTTAAGTCTAAAACTGATGTCTTTATTACCATAGTGTAGTTAAATAAAACAATTAGAATATACATTGTTTGTTGTAATCCTTGAGCCATGAATGTAACAAAGGACTCACATAGATCTCGTCAAACTTGCCAAAGTCCATGGTCTTAAAGCGGTCGATGGGTGGCCTGATGTACTCGCAGTAGGCACTCTTCTTCACGACCTCCAGCTGACGCACACAGGACACGTAGGCCAACCGAGACTGAATCTCAGCCATGTCTGGCACCTGACGGGCAGAACGCTCTCTGTGTTGTTAACATCGTATTAATTAACACATGCAAGTTATCTGTAAAGTGGATACATATAACCTTATGCCACTAGGTGGCATGCTAGAGTTCCAGCATATCACGCACACAGGCATACACTATGAAAAAAAAGAACAGGGCATCTTGGATTACAACACAGTGTGAATGTGATTTATTACCTGCTCAATTACTCCTAAACATTACAAAATATAGGCATTAGGAATGTAGGCGTCTCTTCTGAATATAAATCACTGGAAGAATACTGCTTATTGTTCCTCATGTGTTTTAGTGAGGTGGGAAGCCTACGCTGAAACAGAATTCAGGCCAGCAGTTTCACTGCCAGGTGCAGTACCAGCAGGCAACATATGGCTGAACCATGATTTGTGGTTTTCAATGCCAACACACCCGTCCATGATATTATCGCAAAAGGTTAGTATGAAAAGTCCTCACTTTCACTTCAATAGAGTTCAATCAAACGCTGTGGTGTCAGACAGTACCTTCACTTTCTCTGCCCAGGGGTTAATCCGTTTCCACAGCAACCACCAGCCGGACAAGCTGTCACCATAGTTACAGAGGTCTGTCTCATCTTGGCTGCCAACATCAATGGCAATGACCGTTTTGGCACCCATGTTTCTAGCAATGTCCGCTGCAGAAGTGTAACGCAGACGTGCATACACAACAGAGTACACGTACGTGCACGCACGCACGCACACACAGCAAGACAGTGAAAACGTGTGAGTTTCTTTCAGGTCAATCTGTGTTTAAACACACTTTTAAAGATGAAACATGGCTTCGATGGACATCTTCCTCAATTAATTAGAGTTATAAAAACAACATATTCTTTTCGAGTTTAATAGTTTGGAGTGGGATATTTCAGTGGGGTTCATAAACAGAATCACGTTGGAAGACAGCCCATAAGCCAGAGGATATGATCCATAGTGACAATAGTAGGTCTGGATGCACAGACCATAAACAGTTCACACAACCAGAACACCACCACATTCCAGTTCAAATATTGTTTTTACTAATTACTGTACCAGAAATCAATTGACACAAACAACTACTGTATAAGATTAGTATCATTTTTATACATGTTCACACACCAAATTAATAATATTAAAACGAATTCCAGATTGTATGATATAGAATGCATTTGGGGTGGTTTGGGGTACAATTAAGTTGTACCCCAAACCACAGAGGCAGATATGTGGAACAATTCCATCTGTGCACCATTATGTTCTGGTTACAAATAGTTTCATACCAATTATATAGAAAACACATTTGGTGCTTTTACAGTTGTTTTGTGGAAATAAAGATGCATATGTCCACAGATGAAAAATGCAACACAATTTTAAGAAGACTTGTATTTTCTCTTGTTGAAATGATAATACAAATAGAGTTTACCATTTAAACATTTCGATCAATACATTTTATTTTCATTTCAACATGAGTGGTACAGTATGAATCTCAAAACAGATTGGCGTCCAACATATAAAATATTACGATTTCAAAAATATATATTTATTTAGTTTATAAATGTGATTTGTTTTTTTACAATTAGTTCTGTATAGGTAATTCTCTACATGAGGAAACACCAAAATGCTTCATGATTAAACATACCACATCCAACAATTCCATCTGAATACTGTACTGCATTCTAGTATTAACATTTCATCCACTTCATCAGGGGTGCATTCAGAGCTGGCAAATATAGCGAAAATATTAAAACAGTTTTCCATTTGCTTTGAGTTTGCCACGATTGTTTGAGAACACAAGCAAACGGTCTGAGAAGATGCAGTAGTTTTCGGTGAACACACATTGATGCTGGACAGTTTAAATCTAATTATTTTGGAACGTTTACCTAAAACACTCAAATGTCACGTTCAAAACAATTGTGTTTGCCAATTCTAAATGCACCTCAGGTGAACAGTTTTCCCCATCCATCAGCTTGCATCAATAGCAGTCTGCTTACCGCTATGCTCTATTGTGTTTAATGATGTTAAATAACAATTACATCTGCATTTAATTTAATTGAATAATCATGGGATGATCTTATATCTTAAAACTCCAAATGGGGAAAACTGTCACTACCAAACAATAGACACATCATCACTCACCCAGCCTCCCACAATCCCCACCCACCCCGAGTCCTCTTCTTTGTGGTGGGTGTTAACAGTTGGGGTGGGGGTCAGGAAAGCGCTACCACCTCTACTTGCCTGGAAGGTTGTTGATGTAGCCCCCGTCCATTAGCAAGTTGCCATCTTTGGGGTCGCACAGGGGCGGCAGGTACCCCGATAGGGTCATGCTCGCCCTCACATAGCGCCACAGTGAGCCTGGCACCCGGGTGGTGAGGAGGTGGGGGGGGGGGGGAAGCAAGAGGAAGGGGTGGGGGTGGGGGATACAATCTCAATAATGTTGCCCGTACGCTTCAAGTTAGTACTGCCCACAAACCACAACCCCAGCCCCAGAGAATGGCTGGCTCACCCTGTGGAGTCTAAGCCTATGGTTGGCTCACCCGTAGAGGCTAAGCCTACGACTGGCTCACCCGTAGAGGCTAAGCCTACGACTGGCTCACCCGTAGAGGCTAGGGCTATAGCAGGCTCACCCCTAGATGCTAAGCACATGGCTGGCTCACCCGTAGAGGCTAGGGCTGTGGTTCTGCCCACCTTCGCACCACTGTGCGGCAAGGGCAGCCGTATAACTTAGAGTGTCCTTGGATCGCCAAACTAGGTTCCAACCGCAGTGCTTCGCCCCACAGGAGAAAGGACTACTATAGGTTTGTGTCTGGCACTACTTTATTCTTTTCATTATAAGCTTACAGAGTGTTTACTAATCATGGTAACGGCACAATAAATGTCGCCGCGCGAGACCATCCTGATCTCGCCAGCTCCATTTTCAATACGCAACATGAGTTATCAGTGTGGAACCCCTCAATACAAAAGCTGGTTGGCGACCAATAATAGCACAATCGGGCCAATCAGCGTGCAGCCAATGTTTTTCCCAAGATGATGACATCACCATACGTTGTACGTTTCCACCGGCGCTGTAGCATATTTTTAAACATTCCTATTGAGTGAAATAAATCGTTATGTAAGGAAGTTTGGTTGAAAAGTATTAGCACTGCGTTTGAATCGAGGGGTTCCAGACCGACACTCGCGGCGAAGTCAAACTTGTAGCTTGCGCGATCGGGACGATATCACGAGGCTACAATAGATGTATGACGCACATTTACTATTACACGTCGAAAACAGGCTTAATCCGGAATCAGAAGGGGGAAGCGAGCGGTGCTGTAACACTGTTTTGGAGACCCCGCACAGTGAACATGTCAAGGGGCAACCAGCCCGACCCGACCCGCAGCGGAGGTGGCGGGAAAGGCCGGTTCAGGCCGGTCGCTGCATGGGTTGGAAGGACAAGAAGCACCACAGAGGAAAATAGAGGCAGGTGCGATCAGAGTAGAGACTGACTCGAAGGAGAAGGAATCTGCAGCACAGTTGGCTTAAGGTGATTTAATTGCTGCTCACGGGTTTCACACCGTTCACACAAACTGATAGTGACAGTGTGTAATAGCCTATTTAGAGATGCCAAACAAACGCTGTATAGTGAATCACAATGGGCAACAGTACATAGGATCCAGAACATGCAAAACAAAACCAAATAAAATATAGGTATATTATATATTTAGAAGAAATATATACAGTACTTTGGGTATATTGGCATGCAAAGGTAAGCAATGCCAGGTGTGAAAATTGCATCTGAGAAACATGTCTGGAGGTGTAGATGGCTGATGGGATAATAGAGAACGATACCACACAAACCTCCTCACTGTCACCAAAGTAACACCCACAAGACAAACACACTTTTATAAACATGGCCGATAACATGACACGAACAGCAGACAGTTATGAAGTCCCCTGTCCTACACAGCAGCACATTCTCCACTCAGCTAAATCCTCATTTCTACATTCACTTTTATGCAACGCAGTCTGTTTAGAATGTTCTTAAATGTCCAGATGACCAAAACAGGTGACGGGTTCTTTGAGTTTGAGGAAAATACAGAGAGAGGAGATAAAGGCCAACCAGTTCTCATGGAAGCACAGCACACAGTACTGTAAATGCCTAAGGCGTGGAAAACAGTGTAAGCGGTGGCTAATGACAACAGACTGGAGGACCACAATAATAAGCAAAGCCATCAAGCGCATCTCTCTCTCTGACCCATAGAGAGTTAACATGCACTGCCAAAAGCCCCACAGCCAATCAGAGCATGGGGTGTAGTTATGTCACAGGTTGGACCAGGCCACTTGGGTGAAGGTAAAATGCGGCACGCGGATGGTAAAGCCACTTGGAATGGACCTCACCAAAGTGCTGCAACTCACTGGTTCTTGTTAAAATCCAAATGTACTAACTGTATAATTTTCATTGATTAGAAATGTCGTAGTAAAGATTAAGTCTTTCCTTCCAAACCATGGGTTCCCAATGTCCAATGTCAGGGTGGGACTAGTTAGGGTGTGAGTAAGGAGGACCAAGGGGAGTGGGGTGGCGAGGGGAGACCCTTTGGCAGGTGATGGTGTGTGGAGGGGAGGTGTGGCGGGTTCCTATGTCTGACCTGGGACATTGTTAACATAGCAACCGTCCACAAGCAAGTGGCCATCCCTGGGGTCGCAGAGGGGAGGCAAATAGGGGGTGTAGGACGCACTGGCTCTAACATAGCGCCACACGCAGCCTGTCAGGAGGTGGAGGAGATGGAGAAGGAGAAAGGCACATCAAACATGGTGGAAGGCAGACTGAGGGAGGGATGGAGAGAGAGAGAGAGAGAGAGAGAGAGAGAGAGAGAGAGAGAGAGAGAGATGATGGCAAAACAGTTATGATGCAAGAGCGTGCTAGATCGGGGGGATGGAGACAGGATAAAACAGTAGCAGCTCAAACAGAAAACAAACCAAAACAAATTGTATACATTTTTAAAAAATTGGAACAAATATGCAGCTACATGACATTTTGGCAAATAATTTGCATTAGCATCTACATGCTACCTATCTACAATAAATAAGGCCATTTCAGACAAATATTTAACGCCAAAAAAAGTCAACAGATTTTTGCCGCCAGCACATATGTAGTTCATCTGGAAAAACAATAACCCTTAGGCAGGTTAACATCAAATGATAATACATTCATATAAAAAGCCAAATAAAAGGAGTACATTAGTCATTTCCTTTAGTGTGACAAGTCTGAATTAGTTTGAATTAGAATTAGCATCGTTAGGCTAGGTGACCAGAACAGGCAAAAGACGAGGAACCAGCAAGCGAGAGAGAGAGGGGTGTTTAATAATTTCATATTTAGGATGTCTGCCGATCTATCAAATAACTGTTAATAACAGCAAAACCTGCCTCTCGCTGCAGAGAGACCTGACTACCTCTATATACTATAAACTAACAAGGTTACTGGGTACAATAAGACCTTCTTGTACTGCTCTACAAACACCAGTAAAACTACAGAAAGAGTATAGAGGTGGATTTTTGCGAGTAAGACAAGATGAAAAAGATGGTAATACATAGCAAGGAGTAGGTAGCAAGCATGGGGTGTTCTGGATCCTACATGGGTTTATGGGCGTAGTGATTACAGGGTTACAAAAGACAATGCTATTAAAAAATAGACATAGAACAAACACAATGCAGATTTTTAATACACGTGAAGGCAAAGGAAATTCTACAGCTTGAAGGTGTTAGCCTACATCTACAGGGAAAGACAAGGAAGAAGATAGAGAGATATTTGTCAAGAGAAATGTGATAGAAGAGAATAATAATAAAAGAGACAGAGAGAGAGACACATTGCGTTTGCAGCTATAACACACATGCCAAGATGCAATCACAAGCATTCTGTGTTTCTGAGGAACAAGGCATTAGAACTACCGGATCGTGTTTTGATGTTGAATTTAGACAAGTAATAATTCCATTGGACCAAACATAGAATTCTGAGTAAGAATTTACAGTATATGCAATGGAAGAGCTATGGTCTCTCAATGTTAGTGACAATAGTGCATTATCTACTGTTATCTATATTCCACGAACATGTTATGTGTATTCGCCTATTCAAATAAACATAAACACATTAACTTACGTGTACGTACTGTACTGTATTAGCTCCTGAGTGGTGTTTTACAACACCACCAAATTAACAACACAGATTATTATTTGCATGCAGCTTTAGGTATTATTGTGCATGGTTTTCTTTAAGTAAAGCTTTGAATGAGGCCACATGGCAATAGTTCACTATGCAATGTTACCTCTTAAGCCCCAGACACGCCTCCAAGCGAAACGATCACCGCACATCGCTTTTGTAGCTGAAAATTGGTCGCTTGATTACATTCCAGGCTTTGGTTGCCATGGTACCCCTCTCGTTTATTTCCCACCCGGAATGTTTTCAGTCAACGATATGCTTTGCTTTGATTGGTACTCGCCTTAATGTGTATTTATGAACTGTACACGCCCACTTTGCGTCGCCAACTGTTATATCGCCGGTCGTTGCTTCAAGTCACTGAATTTCATTGACGTTTTGTTGCCTTTCTTCACTACATCGCCACTAGTGGCTTGCAGTGTGCCCGGGGGCTTTAGGGCGGACATCATTTGTACAATTTAAGTTGGTCATTGCCCATTTTAATGGCCGGTCAGGGACACTGATGTCATGTTTAATGTTATCATGCGCATAGCTATAGGGGTGCAGAGGGGGCGGATCGGCAGGGGCCCATGATGGTTTGGGGGCCAGACACGGGCTTTTATCATCTAAATGTGTTGTTTGAGTTTCTATCACACCGCGATCACAAACCAGTATATCTATAGTAACAATGGGTTCACATGCTTTTATATAGCGATATTTCATAATGCTACCCTAATATGGCGCCTGACCTCAATGGTTCAGTAAGTATATAGGATTAATTATATGAATTAGGCTAAATTTCTCTGAAAACATAATATTTTTTAAATTTCTTTACAATTGATTTGCAGTAATAGTTATTATATATATTTTTTAAAAGGTGTTGCAATGCTTAAGGGAAACCGTCCAGGAGCGGGCAAAGAAAGTCATTATCTAGGCTTAATATAGTATCTCTGGCGCAAATCCTCCTTAGAATCATGCTAGCTAATGTAAATTGTGCATCGAACAATTGTTTATTTATAATATAAAGACAATAAAATAATGTATAAGATGCCATTTTAATACAAACACAAAAACCCTTCAAATAGATAGAATGATATGTAGTGCCTATAGTTAAATACATATATGTGCAAGTATGTTGTAGCTTTGGGCTGCCGTGTATGCCGTATGTCACGTGTTGTTCTGAAGCTGAAGGTTGCATAGCGATATTACTGCAGACTTGTCCTTAAAACGTATTAATCTTGTGTTTATACCTTAATGTTATAGCCTAATAATTTGGCACTGATATATTTTAGTATAGAAAATATTTTTACTCGATTGGAGTCAGGGTAAGTCAACGTGCATGAGATGACATAGGCTAATGTTAGTGCATAAGGGTCTTAAGTTGAAGTTTGCTGATTTAAGGTGTGGGAAGTTTCCCGTAAGGAAACCTTGCACCAGGGCTACGCCATTGAATGTTATTCAGTTTACCTGAATGTGTTAACGTAACACGCCGAAAGATCCCTTGTTCATTGTAATTCAATCTCTATTCAGGGCAACGGTGTTGTGTTGTGCAAAGATACAAATACGCAAGTGCATAACCCCGTGGCTAGTCCACCCTACGCCAAAGTGCCAAGGGAGAGATATCTGGCACTCACCGTCCTGATGGACGCGCATGGCAGAGGCGGTGATGTCAGTAGTCACGTTAAAGTAGGGCAGCCACAGGTCCTGCGAACACACACACACACAAAGTGTGAAGCTGTAATTTAGTTTTAATTGAAGATCCAGTACGTTCTATGTGGATACAATAGGATTTAGTGGCATCTAGTGGTGAGGTTGAATATTGCAATGAACTGAACCATTTACTAAGAGAATATTAGCCGACAAGATTCGGCAATAATCTGGATCTTCTGTTTTGGATATCAAGTAGTTTCTCTCGTGAGCAATGAAGACTCAACGGAACCACTCTAAAGTTACATTTGATCATTTATTTGGTGTTAAATAGTAATAACTGAGGAGCCTCATAATCATTGGCAAAAATCAGTCCACTGTACAAAAAATAAACACAAAAACAGAATAAGACTTGCTCCATATGTATATATAAAGGGCTCATTCTAAGTTTACAAAAACACAATTATTCATTGTTCGTTGATAATAACATAATCATGAATATTAGATTACATTTCTGCTATAGAAATCTATAAATCTTTTTTATAAAATAAATGCTTATCCCAGTTTATATCTTAGTTCCCTATCAGATTTATACAACCTGAGAGCAGAAGAGAATATGCATTTTGACCTCTCACCTCAGCCTGCTTATCCTGGAACACTTTGTAGATGCTGGTGTTGAAGGCGGAGCCTGAGAACATCGAGGTGATGGGATAGGTCAGGTCCAGCACCGTTTTAAAAACAGAGTTCATCGCCTACACGAGAAGATCGCAAGATTTGACTGGATTAAACCGTTTTCGTACAACGAAACGCAATTTAGCATCTATCTAGAAAGGGCAAACAGTAGAACCAGTAATGAGGTGCTGAAAGGGTTATCGAATACACATTCGACACACGCAAAGTCATAACTGAAGACTGAAAATAGGCAAGTCATACAAACAAAGAGATAGAGACATTTAAAAGTAGAGTCAGCGATTTTAATAAACTTTGGACAAATGCGCCGTGACTTCTGCTAGCCGCCCGCTCTGTTAGCACGCTGAAAACAATCATATGGTGGGAACACAAACAAAGTGGTGCAGACTGCACCGCACAACAACACTATCCAATCTAGGAAGGGCAGAGCTGGCACTGAAAGGAGAGGTGGTCTTGTTTTTTTTGATAAAGTTTAAACGTCAACAGACCTTCAAAGAGTGAACTTGACGCAGAATATGAAAACATTTCCCGCATGTGTCTTTCATGAAAGTGGGTGAGGGAAATCCGATGTACCTTGGACCACTCCCTGGCTCTCTGTTTGGTTCGGACGGCGCTCCTCTCCTCCGCGTACAGCGCTCCGATGAAGGAGCCGATGGAGGTTCCGCCCACTATGTCAATGGGGATCCCTGCCTCCTCCATGGCCTTGATAACGCCAACATGGGAACAGCCTCTGCGGAAGGCACAACCACAAAGTATGAAACAGGCAATCGATAAAGCTGCACTAAGCAATTATTTGATCAAATTGAAAACAATAAATCATCAGCCCTTAAAGTTCTGTAGATATTGCCTTGAGTTCCACAGGGAAGGTCACTAGACATTTCCAATAGAAAAGTGAAAGTGAAATACTGACTGCACATGTTTGCCTCTAATCATATATATATTTCTCCAGCAGGGGCCATAAATACTGGTACAGGTTTCAGTTTTGGTCAACCAACTAGCTACAGTAATGCACTGCAGAATCAAAACATGTGGCTAGATTGAAGTATTCAGTCACTACAATATTAAGTAAAGCTGACTCTGTACCCGAGGTCACACAGATAAGGCTAGTTAAGGTGTAACTGCACCCCAGCTGAGTCTGACTCTACTTTTAAAGCTTACCTGCACCCAGCTCTGAGCCTGACTCCACCTTTAGTGTAACTACACCCCAGCTCTGAGCCTGACTCTACTTTTAAAGCTTACCTGCACCCAGCTCTGAGCCTGACTCCACCTTTAAAATGTAACTGCACTCCAGCTCTTAGCCTGACTCCACCTTTAAAGTGTAACTGCACCCCAGCTCTGAGCCTGACTCCACCTTTAGTGTAACTACACCCCAGCTCTGAGGCTGACACCTTTAATGTGGACCAATAGTACTGTTGGAAAAAAGCCAAGTAACCCCTTGACGCCAATTAAGGCGTATTTGCGACAGGCAGACTGCAGCCGAGATAGCATATGTATTCCCCCAATTCAGGTTTGTGCATGTTCAGTGCATAAGTAGGAACCTTTTGCATGTACTGGTTTTTCCGAGGACCAGTCCAAGTGGGAACTACATCTGGTTCTAGGAAGCTTATTGCTGGATAATTTCATGTGCTTTTGAGGCTGCAAATATGACGAAATTGTGCTAAAGGAGTTAAGTTGTGCTAAGATATAAACATAGCTTATGGTTTGCTTCTACAGCTAATAATTTTGGAATAAACCTTATCATAAATATATAGGGTAATATATAGGAGTAATATTATTTTTGTAAGTTATTTGACGATTTCTGTTGGTCGCTAATTCGCGACATCCGTCCAGAATGGCTAATGCTGTTTGGTCCAACCTAGATACAGTAACTAAGGGAGGCGGAGCTTGGAGTCTGCCTATTTAGGGTGCAGTTACACTATAATTTAACATCTGTAGGCTGCATTCACCTGGCCCCGCCTCCACCCAACACCACGGCGATGGTGTTCCCGGTCAAGACGCGGGCCAGCCGAGAGAAATCACTGTGTCTGTCTGCCGTCTTCTCAAACACCTTGTCATACACCTCTCTCTACTCACGTGCACGCACGCACGCGCACACACACACACACACACACACAATGGGAGAACACCGGTCATAAAGGATGCATGGGGGGGGGGGGGGTAATCAGTTATAGACATTAAACAGGTGTGTGGATGTCTTACAGAGAGGTCGAACAGGTGTGTGAATGTGTTACAGAGAGAATGAACAGGTGTGTGAATGTGTTATAGAGAGACTGAACAGGTGTGTGAATGTGTTATAGAGGCTGAACAGGTGTGTGAATGTGTTAGAGAGAGAATGAACAGGTGTGTGAATGTGTGATAGAGAGACTGAACAGGTGTGTGAATGTGTTATAGAGAGAATGAACAGGTGTGTGAATGTGTGAAAGAGAGACTGAACAGGTGTGTGAATGTGTTATAGAAAGGCTGAACAGGTGTGTGAATGTTTTATAGAGAGAATGAACAGGTGTGTGAATGTGTTATAGAGGCTGAACAGGTGTGTGAATGTGTTATAGAAAGGCTGAACAGGTGTGTGAATGTGTTATAGAGAGACTGAACAGGTGTGTGAATGTGTTACAGAGGCTGAACAGGTGTGTGAATGTGTTATAGAAAGGCTGAACAGGTGTGTGAATGTGTTATAGAAAGGCTGAACAGGTGTGTGAATGTGATAGAACAGGTGTGTGATAGGGAAGCTGGGAGCAGGTGTAAATGCAGGACAGAGAGGCTGATGGCAAGGCTACGACGAATGCTTGGCGGAATTCATCTTTTTACTGGTTAGACCTGCTGCGCACATACGGCAAGCCATTTCCCGTTTACCTGTAGCTGGTTAAAAAATAAAAACAGACCGTTTATGATCCATTCTTATGTATGTAAAAAGTGCCGCGTACACCTCTCGTAAAAAATATAAAGACTACAGCATATATACGCGCCACTTACGAGCTGCTCTCACGTGCTGCTCTATCGGCTAATGTGGCCGGTTCCATTAATTATTATGGAGGCGTAGTGTTGCGACTAGGGATGGGACGATATATGATGATATTGTTTATTGTGATAAATATACTGACGATAATTGTATTGTGGTGAATGTCCATTATCATGATAATCAGGAAAATTCTAACATAAGAATGAATATTTTCAAGTGACTTGCAAATTGCTGTCTAGCTCATTTGTACATTCCAAATGTATTGCTTTACGAATGTATCTTTCCAATCAGTTACGACTATGAATGGAAGCTCGGCTTCCCCACTGTGTTCCCCACATAAAAATAAATCGGCGTTGTTGAAATACTGGTTTCAGAACAAAACATATAAAACAGGTAGTGTGTCATGATTATACAATAAAAATGTTTAATTCTTAACAAAATGTAAGATAAAGTGATTTCAATATGTTTTAGTGCCATTTTAAGAGTTTAATAGTAATAATATTATAAAATATCACGAAAATATAATCTATGGTAATTATTTTGCGTTTTGCGATAGATGCGAACACTGCGCCGCATTGTTGGGCCGCAGCGTTGCGCTTTACGCTACGCGTTCAATGCAGCCTGGCCATGACAGCAAGAGGGAAACGCATGACAGACAGAGCGGCTGAAAGCGGGAGCCCCACCAGCCTGCTGGGCCCCCGTCTGGAGAACACCCTGCGGGGGCAGCGCAGGTGCAGGTGTCCGGAGCACCAGCTCCGCATGTTGAGCCACTCTACAGTCCTGGAGGGGCCCGGCCCGTCCTCTTTGTGCAGGAGCACCAGCTGCTTCAGGGCACGCACCGCCGTGTTCTCCAGCATTTGCTCCAGCTGGGGAGGAGAGGGGTGCACAGAAGATACACAGCACATTAGAGCAAATACATGGGCGCTTCACACTGATGGGCCTAATTTCAAGCAGAAAGTTGTGTTTGATTTAGACAGAACAGTAGGATGTGTGGCTGAAGAAGCTAATGACATAATAGAGATCGAACACAAGTGGCCAATAAGAATGCCTCCTCGGTAGCTTGGAATTACTGTGGTTCTACGTCCAATATGACTGCCATTTGAAAATGTGTTGTTTTAATATGTTACGTAATAGATGTTGATGCATGTGTTTTTACTTTAGTTAAAAATGTTGAAATGAATATCAATATTGAAATTCTCATGATCAATATCACATTTTATCAATATCGTGCACCCCTAATTTTAAAGCAGTATGTAAATTACAAACTGGTTTAACCCATGCACTCTCAACATTGTGCTGAAAACGACATAGGATTCTATTTCGTATCATATCTTCAGAAAGGTTAACTCTAGACATTCCGCCGAAGAGATCGGTATATGACTTGTGTTCATCAGCATACCACTGGCCGTACATGACCAATGGCCACGCTGCCTCTAAAATGTCTTGCCTAATGCATCAGCGAAAGGGACCAGTTTATATTTTGGATAATTTAAAAAACGTAATTGTCCTAATTGTAGCTGAGAGGGTGCTGATTTCAGAGACATCAAACACGTGATGGTAGCTATTACTGAAATGCTTTTAGAAGCCAATATATGAAAGTAGTGATAAATGGTTAAAAAACCCTTAGGGTTAAGAGGGTTAATCACCTATCTATGCTAAAATGACCATGGATGTTGTTTGTTGTATATCTGTTTTAACTTTCCAAACACACTTCTAACAATCCAATTTAGAAGTGTGTTCATGTTGTCTGCAAGGCCAGTAACATATTTCCCTACCTTCTCAATTTAAAAAAGGGTATAGAACCTGCCATTAATCAATATAAGGTTTGTGGTTTCCGTTGGTTGAATTAAGTCTTTGTTTGTTTTGAAATGTTTTGCGTGATAACACATTTTTGTCCAATTTGTACATGTCAACGTGTTAACCTTTGTCCTTGTGCCTAAACTGTAAATGTAAATGTGTTTACATTTGTCCTTGTGCGTAAACTGTACATGTAAATGTGTTTACACAGGGCACAAAAGACATAGGTTAAAATAAAGTTTAAAGAAGTTGAATGTGATCTGCTGATGATGATATGATTGACACCTTTAGGCACCAATCATTTTCAAACAAGGGTTTACTGTAAAGTGAAATTAGGCGGGAGTTTCATTTTTAGATTCACTTACCTGACCCAGGGCAGGTTCCTGGTCCCCCAGGCCCACGATAAGGATGCAATCTGCCTGTCGAATACAGCGCTGGGTCCATGGGGTCATGGTGCTGTCTGTCTGATACAGAACAATGCGGTTGATGTCCTCTTGCTGGGCCAGCCAGCCAGACAGCCGGTACTCATGGATACTGTCAGCAAGACAACAAGACAAAAAGAGATAGGGAGAGAAGAGAAGAAAGGAAAAAGAGAAACGGTAAACAGAAGAGATGTAGGGAAGCGGGCGCGTGAGAAGGCATGCCGTTAAAATTACCTGTCCAACGCCGATGCACCCAGTCGCTCCCTGATGATCTCACTGGTTAGCAACAGAGTGGGCCCTGAACAAAACACACAACGGCTACGTTTAGCAACAGAGTGGGCCCTAAACAAAACACACAACAGCTACGTTTAGCAACAGAGTGGGCCCTAAACAAAACACACAACGGCTATGTTTAGCAACAGAGTGGGCCCTAAACAAAACACACAACAGCTACGTTAAGCAACAGAGTGGGCCCTGAACAAAACACACAACAGCTACGTTTAGCAACAGAGTGGGCCCTAAACAAAACACACAACGGCTACGTTTAGCAACAGAGTGGGCCCTGAACAAAACACACAACGGCTACGATTACATGCACACAATATTACTTTTTTTGCCCATATTCCAATAATGACAATATTCCCACTAAACTGTCTACATGTCTCTGCTTAAAATGTATATTCATCATTCAACATGTTATTTCACATGCAGCCGAGTTATACGTCCTAAATATATATGACCTTTATATAACTTTACTCGCCCTACAGAGGAATTTCCCTACTTTTCTAACTGCGTTCTAATATATGGGCGAATGGCTGAAGCTCCTTGTGCTAGTTAGCGTACTTGCTAACTTACTGCTTACTGAAAATGTAGTTACAGTATAAAAAAACAATAAAAAAGGGCACTAACAATGAAGGAAAAATGTCTGCTTGCTTATTTGACATTAATGTGGATCTAGTGGATCTACCGATGGCTCTGAGGGCGTGGCTGAGTTCCAGGTTGAAGGCGTTGATCGGGACCTCGTCGCAGATGGGGAGAACAGCCACGGTGGAGAGATTGCTGGCAGGATTGGTGACATCGGGACTGGTTGTCATAGTGGACAGGCCGAGCGTTGAAGCTGTTCGACAGATTTACAGTGTGTTAATATCTGTTACAAGAACTCTGTTAAAACAGTAACAAATTGTACACTTTATGTAAATTATTATTTTGTTTAGACAAAACATTTTTTTTAACAAAAATTCCAATACTGTAATAATAATTATAATACACTTTATTTGTATAGCACCTTTCATACACAATGTGCAACTCAACGTGCTTTACAGTTAAAAACATTTGAACAAAGGATGAAGGGAAGATATGCAATTAAACAAAAGGAAATAAGAAACAATAAAAAACTAGGTAAAAACCATGAAATAAAAAATAAAAAAACATTATTGTATTGGAAATTGGTGGGACTTTAACCACCGGGATTCCAACCCAGGCGTTTGGTGGGATTCTAAACCACCAGGACTCCAACCCAAATATTCCATCCAAATTATTATACTGTACATACATCCGGAACAAAGATTAAGAGTCTGCTACAATAAAAATAAATAAATAGATTTTAAATAAATCAGAAAAGCTGCTGCGTTGGACTCTAATCATGGAATCTAATTACCATCATCACTACTGTTGTGTCCTCACCTGTGAATGGTCCACGACCTTGCTGCAGGTTTCCCAGGATCTTCTGGCCCAGCAGGTGGATCAACCTAGTCACCACCTACAGGACAGAACAAGCATTTACCTGGAGCTTCGGGTTCGATGTTCACAGTCACAGTTGAAGGAAAACGTAACCATTTGCTGTCACAGACAGATAATGTGTATTTATTACAAGGCAGGGTCCGTCATTCTTGAGAACGCTTGCTATTTTCTAACTAATAACAAAAACACTCCTCCCTCTGCCACCCCAATGCCACAGGGTGCTCTCTGAGAAGCTCTGCCCCACACATTGAAATGCATTGCAAAGCCAAGGGCATTGTTGTTGTGAGCAGTGTTCACCACTTTGTTTGTTTTCCTAATTACAGAGGCAGGTCTGTGTAGAAGTACTGGATATGTTTTTTTGGATAGATATTTAAGAGATATATGATGAATTTGACAAAAAGCATATTATCTTAGAATCGCTGACTGTACCTTTAAGCTTCAGGTTCAGCTTGACAGAGGAGGAAGGCACTGACCTGAGGGTATCGTCGTTTGATGTTGTTCAGCGTTCCCTCCGGCAGCTTCACCAGCTCGGTGTCCCTCACTGCATGGACTGTGGTGGCTCTCGGCTGTCGGGTCAAGGCCTCCACCTAACCCACACGAAAGGAGACTCTGCTTAGCTGTAGTTGAGCTAGTGAGGGGCGTGTTGTGTGTTGGCTCGTGCAGCCCTTTGAGACTGTAATAATGTGACTAAGGGCTAAACAAATAAACCTGACTTGGCTTGGCTCTACTATGTGTAGACAACACAATTGGCTTTTTTCCTTTTTTTGGAAAGGAGAGTGGAGAGACACAGAAAACTACTAGGAGACAAATATATATGGTTAATAAATTACCGCGAGGCCAAGGCTCCATCCAGATGTTTAACACTTGGGATGAATGAAGCTCAAGGGGGTGTTTAGAACGCCACTAAACCAGTTTCTAACTTTGCACGCCAGTGTCATGTCAAACCAGGCTATGGCCACGTTCAGACGAAACTTCTGTTTGGAACCTGTCGGCCTCTTTTTGACATAATAACCCTATGGAGCAGACAATGCTTTTAAAAGTGACATGAGCACTTAAAATAAATGCTACTGCAGGAGCTTTTTCCAGCAGCTCTGGACTTCTTTTTCAGTTTAGAAAAGTTTAACTTCTCAGAAGAAAACTTTTTGACAGTTGACCAATCACAAGCAGCGTAGTGAGACCTGGTGTTTCCCACAACAACCATAACAGTTGCTTTTTTTTCCAGGCCAGCGCTTTTAATTTAAAAAAATAAGTTACGTCTGCACTTGGCCTAAAGGGGAACTTGATTTGCGTCTGTGTGTGTTTTGATTGGCGTGGCATGTGGCGTGCCCTTCTCTCTACCCCTCCCCCTACAGCTCTGTGTGAGTCAAACATCAACAGAGATGTGGGGTTGAATGTTGGGGTTCTGGGGGGGGGGGGGGGGTTTGCATACCAATATGTCAATGCTGAACGAAGAAGGGAGGTTTGCAATCAATGCCTACCACACCGATGAGGTCGCCTCTTCCATATTCCCCCACCAGTTCCTTCTTGCCATTTGCCTTGCGGATGACTGAGCGCAGACGGCCATTCAGAACAATGTAGGTGCTGTCTGATTGGTCATCCTGCCTGAAGGTAGGGACAGTAAACAAGTGAAGGGTTAATGCTGCGTTCACATGGAACACGGCAGACCGGACATCATGTTAGCGGACGAGAGCAGGACAGAAAAACCTGTTGCGGCCGACAAAAAAAAAATACAAGCAAAATATACAGATGTTCCACAATTCAAATTCGAATTCAAATAATTGTCTGACATTCCGTGTCTGGAATAAACCTTTTAAAATGCAATGATATTCTTTGTAAAGAGGATTGTGCATGCTACACCACATAGCTTACCTGTAGAGGGCTCTTCCTGCCTCCACTGCCATCCAGTCGATGGCAAAGTCCATCTGCCTGACAAAGGGAGACATGCGGACAGCAACCGTATGTGCAGCACTTAGGACCACACTGGGCTGTTCCCTCATAATCCTGCAGAGGGCAGCAGAGGGCGCACAGACGGAAAAATACAGGTAATGTAACTTCCACGATGGAAAGGTGGGAAATTGTTACAGGTAATTATTATGGTTTAAAACACCACAACCCATTCAAGCTTGTTCACCGGGTAACCGTACGCAGACAAAACTCACTCGTAAAAGTCCGACTTGGAGACTTTGAGGTAGGTGCAGTCTCGAACAGCTTTGATGGTGAAGATGAGGGGCTCGCCCGTGAGCACGGCCAGCTGGCCAACCATCTCGCCGGGCTGGGTGACAAACAGACAGACTGCGTCCTGCTTGTCAATCATCCGCTGGTACACGTGCAGACACCCAGACAGGACAAAGTGCAGACTGACGTCCTTGAGAAAGAAGAAGTCCAATAAAAGCGAGATAGGGATGAGGAGGGAGGGAGGGAGGGAGAAGGAAGTAGGCCTGTGCAATTAATCAAATTTATGCTCCTGATTACAAAAACAATGTAGTCAAGAAAAAACTATAATTTTTTCGCACATTGTTGTTCCAAGTATACTCTTATTTTGTCTTTTGTGTTCTGAATGAGATGATGAATGATACAATTTAGTGTATCATTCATCATGGATTTATGGATGACATTGAAAGGTAAAGCATTAAGGGAAATTTCACAGTTGAAGGTGTTTTCACTGTTGATGTGTTTCACTGTTTAATTGCTTTGTAAAGGGTCGTAACGGCAACGTATTTCCAAAGTCATTGAGTACTCGTTAAATAACCTGGATTTCGATATTGACCGAAATAATCGTGATTATGATTTGATGTATAATCGAGCAGCCGTAGAAGGACCCAGGATGACCATCAAGTAATACTGCACAGCAACATAGGAGGTTGTTCCACCAGTCAGACCCACGGCAGTCATTGCAGCTTTGATGCCAAGTGCTAAAGGCAGCTGGCGGATGCATGTCTGCTGCAGTAGGTAAGAGTTCACGTGTCATCTATAGCCAAGCTGAACTTCCTGGTATTTACACTTATAGCCGGGGCTATTTGGTGCGTGCGAGTGTGTGTGTGTACGTGCGCGTACCTGATCTCCTTGTCTGGCTAAAACAGCTCCAGCTCTAGCATGGTGCAGAGTCACTCTCCCATTCAACAAGGCAGGGTCCTAGTTAAGGAGAGACGAACATTAAGAGACAAAAGGTCATAAAACCAGCCATGTAGCCAATTCAAAATAGCCACAGTCGTCTCCATTTTCCTGGGCTGCAAATCACATTTGGAGAACACGCGCACACGCGCTTGACATTTCAAAAACTCACACGTTGAGGAATAATTGCGGTAAAGGTTGAGACGGAGCGAGAGTCCTATTTTGTTTTGTCGTAAGTTGATTATTAATCTACATTTTGACACCACGTACACACAATGTGATCTAAATTTAAACCACACACACACACACACACACAAATACGGTAAACACAAACACATTATATACCGTTTCAATAGCTGCCGTATTTCACAGGCCTTTATTTGAGAATGCTGTGGCCTATAATCTATGATATATAATTGTGATGCATGTATCGGTGTACTTTTGCAATGAAAGTGAATATTATACAAATATTTTAACTTTTTTCCTCTTTGCAATTGTAATTTAACAATTTTTTTTTTTTTTTAACAAAGTCACTTTGCCAAAAAGGCATACAAAACAATAAAAAAAAATATCTACTATATTTTCTTTGGCCTTAAAATTGTAAGAAACAATAGTGTAATAATACGGTCATTTTTTGGTGACTTTCGCTTGTGTTCCACTACATGTGGTTTAGTCCCACTTTCACGCAGAATTAATTGCCAACATTTGTGTTGGTAAATATGAGATGTTGAACTGAAACAAACACCAACCTCGATCTTCATCAGCCTGAGGATCTCTTTCTGACCCTCTTCAAACAGAGCGCCACTGGGTTTGCTGGGCATTGGTGCAAACATGCTGTCTGCCCCCGACTCCTCCTCTGGGTACAGGTAGACCCCAGAGGGCACCTCATCCACAGTCACCCTCCTCTCCCGCTGGTCCTGGGTCACAGACTGCGTAGACAACGCACATGCATGAGGCTCTGCTGTGTTCATATGGAACACGGCCAACTTTCTGGACTGGACGGCAAAAACCTCAAAATGGCAGTGAGAACACAAATATTTTATTAATTACAATTATTTAGCGGCAAATGTTCTTTTTTTATGTCGTTATTATAGTATTGTATCTAATATTCTAGTGTTGTTGCACCAAAATTATTAGGTTCCCATTGATGTCCCATTGAACTTGAAAATTCTGCTGTGTAGGATGGTAAACAGTTAAAATAGTTTAACATTGGATGGCATAAAAAAAAACAACGAATGTTGCCATCCTGCTCTTGTCTACTAACGCTAACTACTAGCCTGATGTCCTGCCATGTTTCATGTCAACACAGCATTACAACCAGGCTCCATCGAACGGTAGTGGTAATGTCTGTTTACTGGACACACCTGCTGCGCACGTACAGTAATTTCCTGTTTACCGGTAGCTTGTAAAAAAAACAAAAAAAAACATATATACTTCTATGTAAAAGTGAATCAAGTGTAAAAGTATACCTCTCATAAAAACTATAAATAGACTTTAATTTATACATATACGCTCCACTTACGCATAGTGTAGCCGGTTCCACTGAATATTATGGAAGGCGTAGTGTTGCAGCCACAGAACTATATAATGGTTGTAGCATACACTACGTTGCTCGATGTAGCCCTGCAGTTACATAAAGGTCTCAACCAATATCCATCAATAACATTCTCCTTACCCATTTTCAAGCAGGAAAAAACGAAATGTTTTCCCAAGAGTACTGACCCGTGTGAACGTAGGCGGGGTATTGCCATCCTCTCCTCCAGCTGAAAAGGAAATGCGTCCCCGTTCATACGCCATATCGAAGTCTGAGCGCAGGCCCTTCTGGATACCTGCAATGGTGAAAGAGTTCTTGGTCAAGTACCTCAGATGTTGGGTAGTTTCACACTTTAAAAAGGGTGTAATAGCAGCCCCAAAAAGCCAACAATATTGTATGGCTCCAATGAATGTCTTAAAGCCCCTTGTTCCTTTAACAAATTATTGGGCACTTCTTATCTTCGCTTCCCTTCTGTCCAAATAACTGGTATTACTTTTTGCAATATACTGTATAATGTTATAAAGTAATATGTTTCCCTCAGTGTTGAGAAGACACCAGAGTTACAGGCAAAGGTGTCTCACCAGCGATGTCCACTGGCATGGAGATGGTTCTGCTGAGAATGGGAGCCGTTGACCCATCCTTCCCTTGTTCCCCTCCTGTAGAAGATCAACAAGTTACCATGCTTAGCTGTCAAAATGTAGCACTGGGTCAAAATGTAGCACTGGGTCAAAATGTAGCGCTGGCTAACATGTAGCGCTGGCTAACATGTAGCGCTGGCTAACATGCAGAGCTGGTCCAACATGCAGCGCTGGTCCAACATGCAGCGCTGGGTTAACATAGCGCTGGGTCAACATGTAGAGCTGGTCAAAATGTAGCACTGATCCAGCATGTAGCACTGGTCAAAATGACCATGTGCAAAAATGGAACAGAGAGCAATGCACACATCGATAAAATATATTTGTTCTTCAAAAATGCTGCTGGTACAGTAACAGTCCTTGAAATTGTCCTTGAAATTCTCAATAACAATTATTTTTCTTTTCATTTTTTGGAAACTAAACTGAAATTGTGAATAATTGCACAGCCCTGCTCCACGGATGAACGGAGAGATTCTTCTGGCAGGGCCCACCTGAGATTTCAGCCTTTACCGCGGCCTCCCGCTGCTCCTCCGGGATCGTCAGGCTGCCGAAGCGTTTCCCGTGGCGGACTGGGCTAGCGCGCGTTGGGTGCGGCGAGAGGGGGGGCAGCCGCATTGGTTGCATGTCCTGTAGGGGGCGCGCGTGTGTGTGTGTGTGTGTGGCACAATGCAAGTAAGTGTGTATGGGAGGTAAAAAAAGAAACAGAGAGTCGTTACATTGGCAACAGACAACATGTAGGACAGAACATAACTAACTGACAAACATTCCTGATGAACAGTGCACTGGTCTTATTTGCACTGTTTGGTAATTATTTGAGAAACCCTTCTGTAAAGTTTCATCACATTTGTGGCGCGTGTGTGTGTGTGTGTGTGTGTTCATCTCACATGGCTGAAGAGTTCATTGGTGAGGCCCAGGTAGTTGTGCAAGGCCAGCACCGTGACTCTTTGGAGACGAACCATGATGATCTGCAACACGGAGAAACACGGAGAATGCGATTTAACAGCACGGACACTGTTAGAGAAAATATTCCTCACAGAGGCGCTTGTCAATAGACGAGTGCTTCTGTAATGACCTCGCCGCGTTACAGCATGCAGGCCATACTGTCAGCATTTTAGTGAATTTGACTAAAAGTGTATTAGCTTACGTATTAACTTACAATCGCTTAATACACCTTTAAGCTCACCTGGACAACCCGCACCAAACTCTCTGGGTACTTCTCAAAAATGGACAGGAAGGCCTCTACAGGCAGTCTGAGCACAGTGGACACCTCAGCTGCCCGCGCTGACACCGTCTTGTATGGTTTCTGGTGGCCCTGCTCACAAAAAGCCAATAAACACAAGGTTGTTGTATAAGGAATTATAAATATAACTTTTAGTATTTTTCTGGTTAGTTTAAGGCCAGACATTACATTTGGTGTAATTGGAGAGTTATATAATATTTGATACACAGCTAGCCTATTCTACAAAAAACCATTCCTTGAAAAAAGCTTTGTTCCATCAGCAGTAAATGCACAAAACATGGCATACCGTTTTAGTGCTGCTACCACTCCTCGGCTATTTGTGTAGAAGATAATGTGTGTAGATGTATATAATGTGTTTCATGTGCAATGTGTGTGCTGAATGTTACCTATTGGTACAGTCTGTGAAAACACATTTCTTCTAACAAGGACAATACAGAATGAATATGAAAACCTGTTTGCACAAACAGGTATATCATATAATGTGACATTATATCTGACCCTTGCACATTCAAGTGTGTACACTTCACTCTCAGAGGGAGGATCAATGTGGACCAAAGCTAATTATGTCACACTGTACAGCTCATCCATGCTACAGTGTGCATCACCACATTGTGCAACAAGAAGATGAAAACGTGAGCCTATTGCGGCCGACCAGTGAGTCAACAAGGAAGTGCCAGGGAATGTGTGTGGCACTCTCTGATCGACAGTAGGACTGCATCTGCATCAGGATTGCGTACGTACTGTACTAAACATCAGCATGTGTGTGTGCATGGTGTGAAGGTGTTTCCCACCGTAATGACATCCAGGATACTGAGCAGGCTGTGGACACTGTCTCCTGGGAAAACCTCCTTCACCACATTTTCCTTCCCATCCTGAAAGGAAGAAAATGGTACCAGTGCATAAAACTGAATTTCGAGGGGTGAGAACCAAAGGTGCGTGAGTGACATTTACAGGAGGGCCAAAACAACACTTAAATTCACATGTGCCTTTTTGGTGCCAACATTTCATCCATTTCATCTAAATGACTGGGCCTATCTGATGACAATATGAACAAAGCAAATATCCATCTATTGTGATTAAATAAAAATAGAACATAAAAATCCTTACCACATGCTTTCCAAATAAACATTTCTCAATGCCAAAAGGGTGTAAGTGCAATTACGCCCTTTTTGCACCAACTGGCTTAGTAAAAGTTAAAGTATTTTGTTTTTTTATTGAATAATTTCAAATGGATTAAGAATTCACCTGTGCCCTTTTGGCAGTTTGAAAGAGCTCATGAAGAGCTTTATTTTGATGTACATCTCCGTTTCACCAATGATGTAATTTAGCACCTCTGGTTCTCACTCCTTGATATATAGTACACAATATACTATTATTAGTACTGTATATGGTATGGGAGCTTGCACAAAACATTATTGACTAAATCCACCATTATTATAAGGACTAAAATAAATGTCAAGACATTAATTTAAGAAGATTGCAGTGCAATACTACAAAGAGTCTACTTATAGAAGACACTAGCAAGCAAATATGACAAAGCCTAAAGGGCTTTTCACAAGGGAAGTGGGAACCGGTAGCGCTAAATTCATTTTCAATGAGAAGGGGGCAGGCTAGACGGCCGAGGAAAACATTTAATATCAATATTCTGCTGCCTGGCCGCATGGCGACAGTTAGTTCAACTGGGTTGAACTTTTGCCGCCGGCGTCTTGATGACAATCTGACAACAAACAAAGTATGTTCCTATTTACAAATATGTTGAGAGGCAATAGAGAAAATACTATATTTGATCTTTTGTAAATACTTTTGAAACCAGAACAAACGGTTTGTCAAGCATAATACTGGTGAAACTGGTATTATACTGGTACAAAGAATATCATTTTTTGTTGGCTTATAACACTAGAAACTTAAACGCACTGTGTTAGCTGGGCTTCGTGTAGCCTAGCTGGCTGTGCCGGTGGACAGTCAGCGCAGCAATGAGAAAGTTGATGTGGTTGAGAGCATGCTACCATAACATGGATGTATAAACATGGCCTATTATTTCCTCATGTCCTCCTTTCTCCTCGCTGCTAATCTTCATAAAACAAAGTTTAAGTAAAGTGCTGTCTGCATATTGCCCATAGCAACGTTTACCTACTTCCAACCACTTCTGTGTGTACCTCTGCGGAATTTTGTGCCACGGAGGTACGTGCAAAAGTGTGTGGGTCCAACCTACCGCTTGCCGCCGCGGTGGCCGCAGCTATTGCTGCCAGTAGTTTGAACGGCACTTAAGGATTAAGGAATGTGGGAGGGCGTAGCAGCTAGCTAGCTAGCATGTTTTACCATCCCAGTAAGGCACAGTTCTAGTTAGGGTTAAGGCATGTGAGAGAGGGCGTAGCAGCTAGCTAGCTAGCATGTCTTACCATCCCAGTAAGGCACAGTTCTAGTTTGCCGTCTTGGACCACGTAGATGCTGCAGTCGGGTTGGCTCGGTCTGAACACATACTCCCCTTGCTGGAACTGGATAAACACCATGTGCTTACACAGTTCCAGGAACAGGGGCTTCTCAAAGTGACCCAGGACACTGAGGACAATAGTGGAAACAAACATGGCGATTAGGAGGATGCTGTATCTGGTTGATGTTCAAACAAAAGTACCACAATATAATAGAGCAGGTCAGAGTAGAAGGCTGAGTTAGTAATTCTCCAGAATGCTTGCTAACTTTGAGCTCAAATCAAAACAAACTCCCTCAGAAGCTCCACGCCCCACACATTGCAAAGCCTAGGGTAATGTTGTTGTGAGGGGTGTTCACTTTGTTTGTGCTCCTACTTGCGTAGTCAGGGCTGTGTAGAAGTACTGGGGCTATTTTTGCAACATGCACAGAGAACGTTAAACTAGGGAAGTGCGAGGAGATATTTGGTTAATTTAACAAAAAGTGCATTAGCTTACAATTAGCTCATAATAGCTAAGTATACCTTTAAACATTATAGCTTATAATGTAGCTACCATATTAGAATAGAAAATAACACTTGGATATTGTTACACTGTTTGGGATAAAAGGTACCAGCTACATTTAAATAGTGGCCTCAAAGAGGTGGAGACTGATGAATACAATCTCACCATCAGCAGATCATTATGTTGTACGGAACACATGTAATAACCATTAGGACAACTAGTGCCAACTGCTGCAAACCTACCGGACATTTTTCAGCATGTAGAGCACCTCAGAGGGCAGGTGAGAGTTGGCCACGTCGAACTCTGTGAGGTCTGCCTCCAGCACAGAGGGCGGAGGCTCCTTGGCCTGTAGGGTGGGCACCTCCTTCTTAAAGCGCAGAATCCTGTGACAGGGAGGGCAACAGGGAAACAGTCAACAGCCGCCTAATGGCGTCCTGTGGAGAGCAGCTGCACTGGAAATGCAAGGGGCTAACAAACTTTTTGGCAATGTTGAGCATCTTCTGCTTCTTCTTCAGCCGCGGGCGAGAGGACGAAGATGTGCCCACCAGGGAGGAGGTAGACTGGGACACCTGCAGCGGGGAGGTGAAAGGTAGGACACATCTGTAAAACACTATTGTTTTATAAAGATCAGCCAAGCTCAACTTCATCTCCATTCTGACATCTCAAATGGAAACTCTTGACTATAAACAATGAGCAAGGATTGAGGAGGAAGTCTAGGCTTGGATATCCAGAACCAAGGAAATATCCTGAAAATATTTGGCCCCAGAAGCTTTACATGGGTGTAAGAAAATATCGACACACCCGAGTATCGCAATATGATACTGTATAGATTCTCTAAAACACTGTATAGATTGTTTAAATAAATAAATAATAGTATTTTTACTCAATGTTTTTGTAAAAGGGACCATGTACAAAATGCATTAACCTCAATAAACAGGAAAGATGCTTGATACCAGATTTAGAGTATCGGAATAACTTACAGTATCGCAATATATCGAATTATGGCCCCTGTATCGTGATATATCATACTGTATCACCAGATTGTCCATACACATCCAGTAGTCTATGGGTACTGAGGTGTACAACGCCCAGCTAGCCAAGACACCAGTCTGAGCTGGACTGTCAGGGCACAACACTGTTGAGACCTCTTCACGACCAACTAGACGCACCTTGCGCATTATCTTTCTCCCGTAGAACAAGACTTTGTCCCTCTTACGAAAGCGATACTTGGGCACCTCCTGGGCTTCTAGGTCTGGAGGACACATGTCAAATAACATGTTAGAGGTAAAACACTACAATAATGACTACATATAGTATAGACATCAAATCAATTCAGTTGAATTTTAATTAGATTCAGAGCTAGACAACATGTAGTGGAATTAACTAAAGCTGTTTGAGCTGCAACTCCTGTGTGAAAAGTTCTTTATAAATAAAGTTTGTTTTGAAAGTGAACAAAAAGGAAGTCTAATTTGTAGTTCAGGACAAGATGAGAGAAGCCACTCAGCCGTTACTGACTTCGAAGCCTGATTCTCCGCAGGATGAAGAAGATGAGAATGGCAATGAGGATAATGGTGATGCCTGCGCCAATCACCATGCCAACCATCTGAGAGACAGAAGAAAATAGACAAGGCAAGAGAAGGGTCGTTGTTTGTCAATTCACAAGGTTGGCAATAACCACAACTGGTGAAGGTTATCTGCTGAGCTAAACCACAGCAGCAGTGAAGCAATGACAGAGTACAATTTTTCAGGAAGTGTGTAGTGTAGCAATTTCTTACATAACTTGAAGATGATTGTGTCCAGTTCAGTTTCAACTTTCGAAAGCACCAGACTAGCTACAAGTATAATACTGTTTAAATTAATATCTGCCGTGTTTATAATAGGTGCCAACATAAGTCTGACCATTAGCACGATTAGCTGAGCATGTGCTGACTAGGGTTGCAAGATATTGACAAATTGTGATATTGCAACATTGATGATGAAAACTGCAATATCGATGTCAAGAAAACTTGTTTTAATGTTATGAATTTATTTTTGATATTTTTGATTTTTGATGCATTTTCCAAGTTATGAAGTCTTACAACATGTTTATTTCAACATATTATTATTATTATTATTACTACAACAGTAATTCCAAGATAGAGGAGGTATTGTTTATGGACACTAATGTTTCCTCTTTGATCTCCATTGAATTGTTGTCTTCCTACAGCACATATCGTACTTTTCTGTCTAAATCAAACAAGACACACAGCCGCATCATTACACAAAACCCCATTTTCGATATGATATTGCGCAACTTGACATTGCGATAACTATATTGAATCAATATATTGTGCACCCCTAATACTGACAGTATGTAGATTCCATGTGTGGTATTGTTGCTCTGCTCTGCTACTACTGAATGAAAAAGAATGCAAAGGTGGAGTGAGGGATTCTGGATAAAGACAAAAAAATACTCAAGTCATTCTTGCTAATTTTGAGCTCAAATCAAAATAGTATCGCTCTGCGGTCCTCCGTGGCGGCCCCTCATACATTGAAATGCATTGCGAAGCAATGCGCAGCGCTATGGCTTTCTTGATACGAGCGGTGATTGCCACTTTGATTATGTTCCTATTTACGGAGCCAGGCCTGTGTGGAATAATCTGATTACTTTTTCAACACGCACAGAGGACGGTAAGCTAGCGAAATGCAAGGAGATATTTGGTGAATTTGAAGTGTATTAGCTAAGCTTACATTTAGCATGCAATAGTTGACTTTACCTTTAGAGGACATAGGATGCTCCCTCAGAAGCTTTAAATTGCCCCACACATTGGACATGCACTGCCAAGGCTAAGATAGTATTGTGTGGTGCAGTCTGCACCACTTTATGTTCTCATTTACAGAGACAAAGCTGTGTGGGAACACCAGATTATGTTTTCAGCACAAACACAGAACGTCACCTCTGGTGAGGAGATATTTGCTGAATTTGCCAAAAAAAACCCAACAGTGTATTAGCTTACAATGGCTGAAAACACCTTTAAATAAACAAACTCCTTACCATGCTTATCTGTAGCTCCTCCTCCACCAATGTCTTGAGGTTGGTGAACCCTTCCTGGTGAAAACAAGAAGATACATTAAGGCTGCGTTCAGACGCAAGTTCTTTTTTGATCAAAACCGCTGGCCTGGGCATTTTTCATGTAAATGGACTGCATTTATATAGCGCCTTTATCCAAAGCGCTTTACAGTATTTTGCCTCACATTCAACCATTCAAACACACATTCATACACCGTGATTGTCTGATTCAAGGTTGTTAGAAGCCTGTTCATTTGAATCAGGTGTGCTGGAGCATGGAGAGATCTAAAACATGCAGGGTGCGACCCTCCAGGACCGGAGTTGAATAGCTCTGACCTAGCGTGTTGCTAACAGCATCCTACTGTGAGCCACGGCCGTGGTTTAGGTGTGACCAAGGGGACCTAGGTGCAGCTTTTTGAAACTGTTTCACTGGATGGCTCCCAAGAGGGATGTGTCTAAACCGACACAGATATCCGGTGTGTCGGGTTAAAAGCTTCCCAGCTGAACAAAAACATAAGAGACAAAGTAATAAAAACTTGGACAGATAGCATCATGTAATACCTAAGATATTACTAAACGTACACCTCTGTGCTCAACTGACCACACAAGTGGGATGACATTTATGTTTGAAACGACGGTTATGGGATGACGGTTAAGGAAAATGACTCATCAGTCATGACGACTCTCCTGCCCAAGAAAACTGTTTATGTGCTGCAATAAAAGAGATGTGTGTTCATGTGTATCATTAAGCCATACTTTTCCTTAGGGCAATGCCACTAAGCTTTCAGTACTCAGGCCAAGAGCCAATCAAGCATTGAGAGTGCAAGCACTGCTATCAGTAGATATTTGATAAGTAGAATTGGGGGTGTGGTGGAGGTGAGCAAGGGTCAGCTGGCAGTGAAAGACTGCTGCTACTGCTAGTCAAGTCAATTTTATTTATATAGCCCTTAATAACATTGCAGTCTGAAAGGGCTGTACAACCTACATTTCACATGGAAACAAACAACACCCCCTTAACCTGCTCCTTCCCCCGGGCAAGGAAAATCTTCCATAAAAAACACATGGGGGGAAAAAAAAAGGAAAGAAACCTTGGGAAGGGACCACAGAGGGAGGAATCCACCCCTCTAGAACAGTTAAGAGAGTCTAGAGTCTGGATAGTAACCTGACTCGCCAAATGGATTGTTAGACACAGGTCCATCTGGGGAGCTGTCCGTTGAAAATGTTTGAAGAAGGGCAGGCACTTTTCAAAAAATACTTGGCAGCTGATTGGCTGAACCATCTGTTCTGTTGTCACACCTAAACAACGCCTGTAGCTATCAGTACAACGCTGATTGGTCAGTTCCGTTTTTACTGTCTCAGTCACAATGAAGTCAAGCCGGAGTCCAGCCAGAGTCCAGCCAGAGTCCAGCCAGAGTCCAGCCAGAATCAAGCCAGAGTCAAGCCAGAGTCAAGCCAAAGATGGCTGGCTGGAGATATGGCCGGCAGACCGTCTGTATGCACGCGTGTAGTGAAGCAACTAACCTCGGAGATGACTTCTTGGACCTCGGGATCTGAGGTGCTCTGGCCCATTCTAACCACGCCTCTTCATGAGGATGGTCCATCAATGGCCACTGGAAGGAATACAGCACAGGAAGTTGTGATCAAATATGCATGAACACACACACACACAAGTTTTTGAGCGAATGTCAAACCGCAGAACTCTGAAATCCTTAGTACCTACATGGTAACCAGTTCCCATCTTTCCATTCTACCATCTCTAGTGATCGTCTTACCCCAAACAAACGCTCTGGGCTAGGTCTAGGGAATTTCTGAATGGCTGCACTACTGTATGTTGACAGATTAATACAATGTACTTGTTTGTTCCCAAAACAAATTTCCCCCCAGTGTTTTGCAGGTATTTTCACAAAAAGACAGATATAAATACATTTTCCTTTCTTCAATACAGTGAGAGTTCTGCTTTACATTCACATTCCAGATGATGTGATGACAAGTGTGATGGGTGGCACTGATGGAAGAGTTGCTCCATCACATACCACTCAGTCTGAACAACAGCCTCCATTCACTAACAAACAACAGCTAGACTATCTTCGCCCGCTGAACACCACCAGGTTTGCTACTCCTACTGGACAAAGAGTCAGAGCAGTGAACACAAGCAGGCTCACACAGCAAGGCCTAGGCTGGTGGCATGGCATGCAAAGCAGGGTTGCTCATGGAGCGGAGCAGTGGTGTAAGGTAGATGAACAAGCATGAAACAAACAGAATAACCGTTTGCCAATGCAGTGAAGGACTCAACCTAGCCTTGAGATAAGTGGCAGAGGAGACCGCCTGTGCATGAAATCAATAACAGGCAGCAAGTCAAAGCAATGATAGGCAGCATTTACAAAAACAATCTCGTCTTTTAAACAAGAAATACTTTTTTAGAGTAAGGTCAGTCCAGCACTTTAAAAGTGCAAATAGGCCTAATATGATGCTTGAAGCTTCTTCTTTTTCAGACTTCACTCACTGCAAATCATCTGACCATTACATCTTGAATGATTGGCTGTTATTTCACATTACTTTAACCACCCCCAAAAGTACACTCCTGCATGGTGTGCACACAGTAACAAATGCCATAGAGCATAGACCATTAAAAGATGGAAACAGATGTCCAGATTTTTCATCCACCCTCTGAGAAGTACCCCTATAGAGCTAGAAGGAGCGAGCACCTCCCTCCATAATGACCTATTGCTATTGTCCTCAAACAATAAAGCTAGTGTTGTTGACACTGTCTGGGTGCAGACCAAGGATGGGCAGTATTTATGTTACATGTATTTGAAATATGTATTTGAAATACAAAATGGTATTTTGTCATTTGTATTTGATACGGTTGTTGAAAATTGCATTATATTTTGTATGAAAATACTTTAGTGTTTTGTATTTTGTAGTTTAAAAATACTATAAAATACTTTCTGTGAGACGTTTACTTGGTGCAGCCTCTGATTGGTAGCCTGGTGTAACCAGACCCAAAATGAATTTAGGGTCAAGTAACAGACAGTTAGGAGGTATTCGTAGATTTTTCACCCCACACAATGTAAATGCATTGCGAAGACTATTCTGACATATTTTTCTGTGCGGTCTGCACCGCTTTGTTTGTGTTACTATTTACAGAGTTTGTAGAAATGCTAGATTATTTGAACCGCATGCATATAGATTTGGCAGCTAGCAAAGTAAGTGAGTCAATATTTACTGAATAAAGTGTATTATCTTAATACATTAACCAAGTAAGAGAGATCAGCCAACAAACAGGAAGTGGGGAGGGGCTTCCAAGCCAGAATCATATTATCTTTTTGTTTTGTTGTTGTTTTTGTCCCGCTGACTTTACCTTTAGTGGACAATGTTTGAAAGCACACAACACATTTTCTTTGCTTAACAAATTTGACATACAGTATGCAACCAGTCAAGGTGCAGACATTGCTTCTGAGGAAACAACCTCATCATGCAGAAGACTGACTACATGTAACTAACTGATTCAGTTTACAGGTGAAGGGCTAGGCTAGATAAAGAATGATTGCTATGTTTGTGAAGTGCATGCTCTGTTGGAAAAGTTTTTGTTGTTGTTGTATTTTTAAGATCCACAAATACATCAGTTTATTTTGATACATTGTGTGCATGGCTGCTGCATTGTGTAGTTTATTTTGATACACTTACAACTGGGGTATTTGGTATTTTATTTAAAAATACATGTTGGTGCATTTTTGCACATCCCACTGTAGACCAATTTAATCTCCATACACATAACCATGCTTGTTTTTAGTCTCACACACACAGAGTATTTTAAATAAACACACATAACTAAACAAACAAGCCTATGAAACTGATTCACTTCAATCTGCCTAGAAAGGGATCTAAACATTATGTATAATATATTTTACATTACATTTAGATGTTTTCATGTTATATATATATATATATATATATATATAT
>JAODLL010005132.1:0-10727 GCA_026546735.1 Forbesichthys agassizii
TAGTGTGTGTGTATATATGTGTATATATATATATATATATATATATATATATATATATACACACACACATACATGTACAGTATATATATACTGTATATAAATATAAAGTTTTAATCATAATCTTGTTGTCCTGATAGATCTTAGGCGGCCGGTACTTCTACGTTCAGGCTTATCGGTCGCTACTGCACCGCACGGCTAACATGGATGTGCTAATCGTGCTAGCCACCAGCGTCGCCTACATCTACTCGTGTGTGGTCCTGGTGGTGGCCATGGCTGAGAGGGCGAGCCAGAGCCCTGTCACCTTCTTCGACACGCCGCCCATGCTGTTCGTGTTCGTCGCTCTCGGCCGGTGGCTGGAGCACATCGCGAAGGTACGATGTCGCGCGAGCATCCATCTTAAGTAACTACGCTAACTAAGTCAGTCGATAAAGTGACTGGAACTGGCCCGGTCTCTGGGTTGGTGTTGAGTCGGGCTAGCTGGCTACAATCAGCTGTTAATACTCAACAACAACAAACCAATCATAGAGAAGGTGTAGTTGTTCCACCCCCAACTGGTGCAGCAACACTGACAAGTCAGGGAGGTCAATCAAACATGGTCTGGACACGCCCACACAGTCCTGAGAAGAGGTGAAATGAGCCAACTATCCACATATGCTTGTAGTGTGAAGTAAAATGTACGTAAACGTCTAATTGAGATCAAATCAGATGTGTGAACGTGATGACGTGATGAAAGTTGATATTTTTAACCATTTTACCAAAATATCTATTTTAAAACATCACCACTCACCTGTTTGTGTACATGATTAAAGTGCAAAGCAGGCGTTCATAAAGTATAAGCGGTTTTAGTACATCATGTGTGTTTATTTGCATGATACTACTGTCTGAAATAATTTAAATTAATGTGTTTAGTCTTTTTTTCCAGCTTTTTATTGCAGCTTGTTTTGTGGTGCCAACAGGAGATGTAACAACCTAGAATATAACTTAGGCCCAACCATTTATGTTATGAGAATGATCTCAAGTCAGGTCATGTGACTGTATAATCACATATTGTCATAAAATACATCATATGACCTGGTTTCTTTTATTTCCACCAATCTAGAAACCATAATGAACAAAGAAAATGCACTTAATATAATGTCTGCTTCCAAACGTATGCTTTGTTTCATTTTGACTGGCACTGCAGGCTATTACACACACGTATGTACAACAACAGAGTGTGTTGTGTTGTGTGATTTCTGCAGAGCAAGACGTCAGAAGCTCTGGCTAAGCTAATGTCCCTCCAGGCTACAGACGCCACAGTGGTCACGCTAGGCCCCGAGAACGATGTCATCAGGTAGGCTGCTTGCCTGGAAGCCCCTGTAGCATCATCTGGTAATTGTAATAGATAGAAACTACAGAGATAACATTCAGTGCTCAACTGCCTCGTTGGACAGACGTCTGTTAACCCTTTTTTTTTTTTTTTTTACCGTGCAGTTGCCAGAAATGACATCACACCTGGGGCCACATATGACTATAGATCCACGCTACCGGGTTTAGAATGTTATGATATACGCACACGTGTTTGTTTGTTTGTAGAGAGGAACAGGTTGTCGTGGAACTGGTGCAGAGGGGGGACATTGTGAAGGTCGCACCAGGGGGGAAGTTTCCGGTTGACGGCAAAGTGATCGAGGGAAGCTCCATGGCAGATGAGTCGTTCATCACAGGTGTGAATAGACCTTATCTTTGCTTTAGTAGTTTGTTGAATTATCCAAGCTGGGAGGCTTGGTTGAATCCCATAGGCCAAACCTTCAGGTGTATAAACCTTTATGGTTACTGACCTATTACACCGATTATATGGATTTATGGACCATAAAGTTATAATCTGTGTAATAGGTCTGTACAGCACACATCATATCATGGAAACAGTGCAAGGAAAAAAAACCCAGATATTTGGTAGCCTTATTTTGCCCTAGCTGGTATATTAATATAATAATATAGTAATGTGTGGCAGCAGTGGGTAGAACGAGGCAAAAGGTTATCGAGAAGTCACTGGTTCGAACCCCGCTAATGCCGGGTACACTAGAGACGATCCTATCAATTTACAAAACTGAAGTTAAAAGTATTTTTACTGTGTTGATCGTTGTGTGGGGGGGGTAACAATTTAGCCAAAACAGCACACCAGTCCTGAATTCCAAAACCGGAAATCAAACGACGTGACTTTAGTGTAAACAAATTAGCTTTCTTAACAGTTTCTTCAGAACATAAAGAAAATCTGAAATACAGTTGACAAACTTGCAGACATTTTAAATTAATATATTATCCACGCTAAAATCTGAATAAAATACACACTTCAGCTTTTGCCGCTATGGCTTCTGTTGTGATTACATTACTTGTCAGCGTTGCTCTCTGTGGATTGTAAATATTGAACATGTTAAATGCGATGTTGGACCGGTGAGGCTCCAATCCAAACCACTCTTTAACACGCCCCACAACCACTGGATAATCGATCGGCAGAGAATTGGGGCATATTATTCTGTAGTGTGTGCCCGGCATAACTCCACAGCAAGTGTTGAGGTGTCCTTGAGCAAGGCACCTAACCCCAATAGCTCCCTGTAGTTGGACAGAACGTTGCAAAAGCGCTTAAGTAAACATTTAATTTAGTCATATGTTTTATCGTTATTATTATTGTCCCTCATTGTGTTTTGCGTTGTCTGTAACGTATCTAAGGGGAGCCCATGCCCGTTATTAAGAGAGTGGGTAGCTCTGTGATGGCCGGCTCCATCAACGCCCACGGGGCCCTGCTGGTGCAGTCCACGCACGTGGGGGCCGACACCACCCTCTCCCAGATAGTCCGGCTGGTGGAGGAAGCCCAGACATCCAAGGTGGGCACCTATACTTAACCTGCGGTGTTGGATTCACCTGAACATGCCCTCGCGTTCTACGCATCACTGTGTTGTTGTTGTTGTTATTATTATAGGGAGCTGGATTAGTAACATGTAACTGCATCCTAAAATGTGTTTTTTGAGCTGTAAACGAAGTAATAGGATTGATCTGTGATAAGACACATCAATGCTGGTGGTAATATGAACAAAATTCCCTTTAAAAAAAAATGTGCTGCGAACTGAACTACACTTCATTTCCATTAAAAATCACCCCAGGGCCAGGGCTGGTTTTCATCGGTACATTCAGTACGCTCATACGTCATCAAATTAAAATGTTAACGTTGATAGTGGGGGATTCCCTCTCAGCCCCTCCCCTGACTCAGCTCTATGATGCATTGTTTTTAATTGTAGTGGGTGGAGTCAGGCTCAGAGCTGGGGTGCAGTTAACCTTTAAAGGTGGAGTTAGGCTCAGAGCTGGGATGCAGGTACACTTTAAAGGTGGAGTCAGGCTCAGAGCTGGGGTGCAGTTACACTTTAAAGGTGCAGTCAGGCTCAGAGCTGGGGTGCAGTTACACTTTAAAGGTGGCATCACGATCACATACAGAATAATTCTGTTAGCAAGCAACAGAGAGCTATGGGTCTCTGCCACCTTGTGGCCAAAATGACACACTACCAATTAAACTCAACGTATTTATTAATTCTACTTTGTTCAGGCCCCCATCCAGCAGTTTGCGGACAGGATAAGTGGATACTTTGTACCCTTCATTGTTATCATCTCCCTGCTTACGTTGGTCGCCTGGCTGGTGATCGGGTTTGTCAACTTCGACATTGTGAAGGACAACTTTCCCGTAAGAGCACAGTACTGTCACCATGCACACACAAGCACGCTAATTCCAGAGATGTTCTAATGTTATTGCAGTGAGTAACTGCAGCCAGGACATACATTACTTAGTACAGGGTGTGTGCCATTGAACTATAGACTACATGAAGAAATGATTCCATTGAATGCATCTCGTGCAAATCTTTGTCAATCCTTACGATTCTCATGCTAAGTCATCCTTGAAAGTTGGCAAACCTGTTACTTGATGGATCTACTTAAAAAAACATTGTATTCTATGCCTTTTCTTTTATTCACGTCTTAGAAAAGTTTTTGTGTGAATTTTAGGATAAATATAGCATACGGTGTGTGTGTGTATTAATATATAATATATACACTGTGTATATATATATATATATATATATATATATATATAATGACTTAAAGCGGTGTGGGTCCATCACAGGGTTACAACTCTAACATCCCCAAGACAGACGTTATCGTGCGATTCGCCTTCCAGGCCTCCATCACCGTCTTGGCCATCGCATGCCCCTGCTCTCTGGGCCTGGCGACCCCAACTGCCGTCATGGTGGGCACGGGGGTCGGCGCTCAAAACGGGATCCTAATCAAGGGCGGAGAGCCGCTGGAGATGGCCCACAAGGCAAGGCGCCTGTGCTTGTTAACTAATGAGCTAACTGATGAGCTAGCCGATGAGATAGCCGATGTGCTAGCTGCTAGCCGATGAGATAACTGATGAGCTAACTGTGGCTAATGATTGTAATTGGCAGTTGAGCTGAACCTTAAGAGCTGACATTAAATACTTTTCTTTTGGGCTTATCAATGGTACATTTGTTTATAATTCACAAAAGGTATGTTTTTACTTTGATATTCGACAGAAAATTGATTTATATCATAGTTTTGCAGATTAGGCCCCATGTTTATAGCTTATACATACATTTATTTTATGTATGCATAATGCTGTTTAGTCAAAAAGACCATGTTATGAACTCAAGCAGGCAGTGCTTCAATCTCACTCACTGCCTCTTTGTCAATGTCAATCTCTCGCTGTGTGTCTCTTTTTCTTAGTGTGTCTCTCACTCTCTATCTGTGTCTCTCTTTCTCTGCGTCTCTCCATCTCTCTTTCTTTCTGTCTCTCTCTCTCTCTCTCTCCCCCAGACAAACGTGGTGATGTTCGACAAGACGGGCACCATCACCCACGGCGTGCCGCGGGTCACACGCGTCCTGGTGCTATGGGAGGTGGCCCGCATGCCCCTGAGGAAGGTCCTGGCTCTGCTGGGCACGGCAGAGGCCAGCAGCGAGCACCCGCTGGGCATGGCCGTGGCCAAACACTGCAGACAGGTGGGCATGGGGCACGGAGCCACCTCAAAGGTGGAGTCTGAAACAAATGGCCTGAAACAAAGTAAATTTACCCCAAAACAGTTCACTGCAGAAATACCACTACACCCTTCCCAGACTACCCTTCCAAAAATGGACCTGCCGTGGTCCAAGTGTCTGTGGTGTGACATGCAGACCAACTCTTGTTTGTGTGTGTATATATATACACACTGTATATTGTGTGTGTGTGTATATATACACACTGTATATTGTGTGTGTATATATATACACACTGTATATTGTGTGTGTGTGTGGTGTGTGTGTACCAGGAGCTGTCCTCAGCCGTGCTGGGCTACTGCCAGGACTTCCAGGCCGTTCCCGGTGCGGGCATCAGCTGCCGGGTGTCCAACGTGGAGCATCTGCTGCAGGCCGCCCCCACCGATGGCTCCATGCTGCCCCCTACAGGTCTGGCGACGCACCACGCGGTTGGAATGAGAAAACTGGTTTTGCCGTCAAATAAACATGTGTTCTTCAACAGGTTCCGTGTTTCGGACTTCGAGACGAGCAAGTGGTTCATGAAAAGTGTCTCTTTCTTTGTTTTTAGTTATTGAAGGAGACGGCTGTTCTTACTCTGTCCTGATCGGGAACAGGGAGTGGATGAGGAGAAACGGACACCATGTCGCCGCCGATGTGGATGCCGCCATGTCCAGCCACGAGACGAAGGGACAGACGGCCATCTTGGTAGCTATAGACGGTAGGTGAGATGACATGCGTCAAAGCGCGTCTAGCCGCCGCCAGTGTCAGGGGGTTGTACAAAAGCGTCGTACGCCACTGGTGTGCGTTGGCCTTTACTGCGCTCTTCTTCCCCCTGACCACTAGGGATGCTGTGTGCTATGCTGGCCATCGCAGACACGGTGAAGGAGACGGCAGCGTTGGCGGTGCGTACGCTGAGCGGCATGGGCATCGAGGTGGTCATGATGACGGGAGACAACAGACGCACTGCTAAAGCTATAGCCGCACAGGTATTCACGCACGCCACACACACACACACACACACATTCCTATGCTGAGAATGTACTCTGTAATTATATATATCTAATATATCTAAGCAATAAAAACAGTAGTTTTATTAGTTTTATTTTGTCATAACAATTTATATACACTTACAAAATATATACTACTACTTAACCACCTAAGCAGTAAAAACAGTTTAAATAGATTAATCTTGTCTTTGCTATTAAATTTATAAACCTACTGAAGATGATTCAAAACAACTACAAACCCCACCACTCAAGTCTAGCACAAGAAATGAATTGTTTTAACTTTTATTTAGTATTTTTTGGGTAACTAAATGAGAAATAAGTCGTAACTCGCATTACAATAAGACTAGGTAAAACGGTCATGCTAGCTATGTGCTATGACAGGTGTGTGGCTCCTTCTCAACCACAGGTGGGCATCAGGAAGGTGTTTGCAGAGGTGCTGCCATCCCACAAGGTGGCCATGGTCCAGGAGTTACAGGAGAAAGGATTGAGGGTCGCCATGGTCGGAGACGGGGTCAACGATTCGCCCGCTCTGGCCCGCGCCGATGTGGGCATAGCCATCGGCACAGGCACCGACGTGGCTATTGAGGCGGCAGATGTGGTTTTAATACGGGTGCGAGCCGTAAAGTCCACAGCTCTGCAGTTATTTCACACAGGCGTCGTGTATATATATGTAAACCCTAGTGTGATATAACATCTGTATCATCTCCAACTGACGACTAGTCTTCCAGAGACAGCCTTTACTCACGTAAGGTCTGGGACACAGCGCTGGCTATCTGCGTCAATACCCACCTACTTGACAAGAGAGGTTTTTGATTGACATCCACGAGGACCAACTACGTAACCATATCTAAAGTTACATTTACAATGAGGAATTTGTTGGAAACTAAACGACGGTCTTGTGAAATTAGTAGGCTATGGTTACTGCTTAAAGTAAAAAATATAACATTTAAATGAGTAAATAAAGCAGTGTGCTATGGTTGCTAGTGACAATGCTAACAGCCAATCGAAATTGACAGTATTACTTCCCGAAGGTCCGAGAGTCCCGTGTCTACCTATGTATGTATCAGATGTTAAATTAAGCAGTTGCTCATGTGTCATACAGTAGTGCTGATGGACGGAAGAGGCTCGGTGACAACAGGTCTCGCTTCAAGCTGAACAAAAGGGCTTCTGTTTATGATAAACTTAACATGCCCCAACTTTATTGACTGTCTGACCAGCAGCAGTGGCAGGACCGGTCGGAGATCACTGGCTACGAATCACACCCGCTGTGGCCAAATCGCACCTTCTTGTTTTCTCAGAGCTGGTTTTTGATTGTAGGACGAAGTAGATCAAATAAATTAGTCCAGTTCTTTTCAGGTCCTCGGGTTTGCAGATATATACACTAACAATTACATGTACTGTGTACTTTGTATGTATATATATACGATTACATTAACATGCCTAATCATTAGTGTAATTTATTACTGGTTTTTATTCAAATATGTCTGTAACATGTTGGAGTGGCAGTGTGCTAATGTTAGTTTTGCATTCAAATCCATTTATCAACACACCTGTCAGTCTCGTTTAGTAGGTTTACATTCTTCCAGTATTTCAGTTAATCCAGTTTGTTTACGCTAAAATGCGTTGTGCTCTTCCAGAACGACCTGCTGGATGTGGTGGCCAGCATTGAGCTGTCAAAAAAGACGGTGCAGAGAATAAGGATCAACTTCGTCTTTGCGCTCATCTACAACCTCTTGGGAATACCAATTGCTGCAGGTGGAGACATAACATTGGAGTTCAATGTGACGTTGCTGCCACCTTGTGGTTCTCATGAAGCATTACAGTCATCTTACACTATTTGAATCTTGAATCTGAATCTTTTTTTTTTCTCTGTGGTTATTCCCCAGGCGTGTTCATGCCTGCCGGCCTTGTCCTGCAGCCCTGGATGGCTTCAGCAGCCATGGCTGCATCCTCTGTATCAGTGGTCCTCTCCTCGCTGATGCTAAAGACGTGAGTGCCTGGGTCACACCAGAGATACTGTAATACTTGTTCTTAGCAGTCTTCTCATAGTCCACTAACTAAATGCCCGCACACAGATCTGTTGTTTCAAGACACTCCTGGCTTTGTAAATGGAACACAAACAAAGTGGTGCAGACCACAAAATACTATCCTAGCTTTGATAATGCATACTCCTTTCAAAGACAACTTTGGGCATGCAGGCAGCAGGAAATTGTTTTTAGAAGGCCCGCTGTACCATTGGCCCCACTGAATGTTCACATGCGACACAATCCCTCCCCTTCAGGTACAAGAAGACCTCGGTGGAGCTGTTTGAGCTGCGCTCACGAGGCCAGATGAGGAGCCTGCGCTCCTCGCAGATAAGCACCCACCTGGGCATCAACAGCCGCAGGTGTGGTCAGGAACAGCAGGACCGATATTCCCTCCTGGAGAATGAAGAGGATCTCATCGTTTAGCAGGACAAGGAAAACTGTCTGGGACACTCAAGCATAGTTGCTGCTGCCTTTCGGGAACATTTAAAACGTGTAGGTAATGGCTTAGTGATGGTGTTTCTTACTGAATTTATATACAGTTAAAGACATTCATGACTTTCTTAGTTTTCCTAAATTAGAAGTTTGGCTAATGAAACTTAACTGTATGGGGGAAAAAAAGTGTTTATGTAAAGAATATTTGATCTGTTGTTGTCACCTTAGTAGTGTTAAAACTTAATTTTTTTCTTTGTTTAAAAAACTAACAAAAACTGATAACATGCATAGTATTATACAAGTAAATCAGCACCATATATATCACAGTATAATGGTACGGTCACATGCGAAATCGGCACCGGCCAATATTCGCCTTGCGTTTACATCCATTGCATGCAAAGGGGAGGAAAAAACCCAGATTATTTCGCTCGTGTGACCGACCGTACCCGATAATGCTCCTAGACAGGCAATAGCTCACCATCACGTTGGGGGGCTAGAAATAACCACACCACTGGAAAGAACCATCCATTTTTTTCTAGCTAGTCCTACCACAAATACTGTAGGTCATACCAGATCATGTAAGAAACGATTTGGGTGCCCTAGAGACACCACGTCTTATATGGACCAGAAACTTTTAATTTCAAATGAAAACTTTTAAGATCCTAAAGATATATATACTATGTGGCATCTTCATCCGGAATTTCTACAACTGAAAATGATTTGTGTGTGGGGCATATGTTTATTTCTATATTCTATACGGTTATTACGCTGAACGTCTCTCCACAATTTTGCCTGTGGATGGCAAAGCCAGCATTTTCACATGGATGTCTTGAAAGAGGGCCAGCATGCAAGTTCACAGGGAAGGCACTGAGGAAATCAGTCTGGGCGCAGATGGCATCGAAGCGCTGAAGGAGAGAACCAACACCAGGTGTCTCTTTTTCTCCACCCAGCCAATATCTAATCTGCTGAGCCGAAATACAGAAACTTAACCTTTAATTTAAAATGGCACCTTTCATAAAACCCGTATGTATGTAGGTATATTTTGTTAAACGTTGATATTGTGGTTGGCATAATATGCACTTGGCTACATTCATTATTTCAGTAATGGCTCCAGTGTGATGTTCAAAATTCAGTCACAGGTTTAACGGTTCTGTCTATGAGATAGATGGCTGCTTGTGACATTCAAGTAATTAAACAAGCAATGAAACTTGCCTGAACGATCTTGAATGTGTTACTCACACACACCCTTGCAATGTTTGGGCAGTTATAGTTTAAATGCGCATGAACCGGTCTGTTAATTTTGCTTTTGTATGTGCAATATGTCAGGCGTTTTCAGCATATTGTACATTTGATTTACCTTTATCCAAAATAAATACAGTATGATATCCTTGTTAAATATTAATTTGTTACACTGTAAGTAATATCATTTTGTTTCTAAGCATTAGCCCTAAATTAATAGCGTATCATTTCCTTTTGCGCAGTGCCATAAAGATATGCCATAGAGTCCAGTAGGCATTCACTTTTAACATTACACATGATAATTAGCTGTAACAATACATTGCCAAGTTTGCAGCTGACAGATGTACATTATGCTGAATCACAGATAGTAGTTGATATTGCGGGATGCATATAATATGCAGACATGTCTTAAAGCTAATCTAAATGTCTCCATTAAGCAGTTTGCTAAAGAACTGACAATTGATTAACTGTCAATTAATAGAACATTTAATGACTATAAATGACTCTCTGCTGTACATGGGCCTAATACAAAACACCTCCTTTCCTTCATAGTTGTGTGCGTGTGGATATGGATAAAATGTAGCCTTACTGAATTTTGCAGTTTTCACACAAGGCAATTACTATGGGTTTATGCTACTAAAGCAAATGTATTGTCACAATTAATACCATTGTTTTTGTTGCTGTACTGATATGGAAATCTTAGTGTTTCTTCTGTGCCATTTTCTATATGAACATATAAGGTTTTCTAGAAACCTTATATAAGCCATTGCTAAGCCCGACATCACTACTACAGTAACTGAGTCTGCATGCACATCAGGAGACTGATCGCACTGTCTAAATATATAGAACTATAAATATTGTAGGTTGATGATCCTAGTGCGGTGGGCATCAGTCAGAATTGTGTGTGTGTGTGTGTGTGTGTGTATATATATATATATATATATATATATATATATATATAGAGAGAGAGAGA
>JAODLL010005133.1:2500-10727 GCA_026546735.1 Forbesichthys agassizii
TATACCTCTAACGCCCATCTCACACACCTGTATGACACATGCATTATGCAAAGACACACACACACACCACTGATGAACACTTAAATTAAGGGCTTTAAAACCTAAAGCAAACACAAGGCAACTATAGTATAATATATAATATATAATAATTACATTTATTGTAGCATTTTTTTCTCCTTCTATTTGTCCTACCTTCTCAATATTTCAAGTGGCTATTACTTTCTGACACTTGATGTCATCCTAAAGCAACATAATCTCAAACAATAACACGTGCTTGACCCCCCCCCCCCCCCCCTCCCACACACACACACACAAGCTATAAATACACAAAAGTCTAATGTTATTCTCAGAACGCTATTATTCCACTATATATTTACATAAATAATAATTGTTTGCTGCTATATTTATGTTTAAACTATGATATAGAGCACCTTTAAGTTTCATTCACATTTCCCCTTGTAATATTGACACGGGTGTAGATGCACCTGTGACATTGGTAACCACCTTTTTCATGGAAACATTTATGTAGAATATTGATTATATAGCTAATTGTATAATTAGATTTTGAATTTTGAATCTCCATCTAAAGTGAGAATGCATGGTTTTACAAGTTAACAATTTTAACATCATTTAGTGGACCTTTAACTATAAGACAAGTTAGTTAGCTTTCCTACCTGGAGACTGGAGGTCATGCACACAGTGCAAGGATTGGAAACAATGCAGTCACTCACACACACACAAACACACACACACAAATGCACACCCAGACACACAAACACACCAGTCTAATGGAGGACTTGCAGGTTGAAAGGACCAGTGATCAAACACAATGTTTGTTGATGGTCCGAGAAACAGACAAAGATCTCCGCTGGGGACTGAAATGTTATTTAGTGCGCAATAATAGTGTGTATAGAGCATTTTAGTGTGCAGGCTGTTTGATTTTACCAGGATGACTCACTCAGCTGACAAACCAAATAACCCAACTCTTCTATCACTTGGTTCTTTTTACTGAATTCTCCTTTTATTTATTCAGTTAATCGTTTTATTCTGTCTGTTGTCATTTATGATTGGTGGTTAAAATCAGTAGAACATTTTCCCAAAACTAACTTGTATATGTGTCTGACTAATTTAATTAAGAATAACCCTTGTGAAAAGGGCTGGTAAATTAGATTAGAAACAATTACAGTGGATTTTTGGTAAATTGATTTATTGAAATTCAACTTGTATTCACAATCAATATCAATTAGGAACTTGAAAGTAATAATAACTTTATTGTTGTCCAAAACAATTCACAAAGTAATTCTGTTATTTTACATTTTCAGGGTTATGTTGACAATTAAATGAAACAATCACAAATGTTTGGTGATTTGTAAGCGATACAGTGAGACGGTCCAAAATGTAATTTCACAATTTATATCGCAGTTTCTGAAAATAAACTGAAGCATCACAGAAAGATGTTGTCTTTAGTGCACCTAAATATGCGTGTGTTACTTCAATCTTGGCAGGGAGATTTCTGACCAAATTGGTCAAAACTCATTTTCTCAACTGTATCTGTTTGACCCTAATGCCACAGTATCTTGTGTCAATGTTTGTTTTTAAAGCCAAATAGATGAATGTCAGCTAGTGTTTTCATTGGGTGAAAGTTGGGGTCATTACATTATTCTGTTAAATTGAGATGGTTTATAACTTTCTTTCAACAAGTTGATTCATCAGCAACATTTTTTAAAGAACAAAGGACACAGCCAAACACAAGCTGATAAGGGAATAAAACCCAAGATAAACAGGATAACAGTTGGAATAAATGTAAGTAAAATTATTAGAAAGCATACATGGCTTTTCCTGACAAGATTTTACTTTCTTTTTTTTTTATGTTGTAGTGCAGCCAACACGATATAAGATCTATATGTACCCAGGTTTACTCTGGAGGTTTACACTTATTTCATATAGTTTTGATACTTATTCTAAGGTATGGATGAATTGTGACCCATAACAATGTGTGGACCATTTAAAAAAAATGCATTTGCAATTTAAATGTATCTAAAAAAAAAACTATATAAACTTTTAAATAGGCCACCAGCTTGCATTTATAAGGATACCATGGCAATAATGAAATTAATTAATTGCTTTGAGAGTCATTATGTCATTTAGTTATATGTAAGAGGAGAATAATGTAGTTATCTTTATCCTTAATATATCAAGTGATGGCTAAACCATGAATAGCTTTGTTTGTGTTTCAATTGGAACACTGTTTCATGCATTAGCTCGTCTTAACAATTATACATTTGGTACACATTAGGCATTGTAGTAAAATGAAGAAAGAAAACATAAAGTAAGTATTCTCACCATATCATTACAGTATATTTGCACTCAATTGCTAATGAAAATACTATTGCTATTACTATTGAAAGCAAAGTTATCTAATTGCTTTTCAAGAGATTCTGTATTGCTTAAATAGCTATCTTGATATCTTAAGAGCTTTTACTAATGAGGCACTTGACTTTTTAATCCAACTTTCTCATGGAACTTCTCAAGTACATCCTCAATGCAAGTGAGTGATATTGCAATAAATCTCTTTTAAGCACGGCCCAGGGATATCTTTTAACAGAAAGAGGCTCGGGATTCTTCTCAGTAAGGCCTCTTTCCCTTCTTTACTTCATGACATGGAAAGAGTCATGGTTGGCTAGGAGGTAAATGACTCATCATTTCACCCTACAAAGCTGAGCTCAGAGCTTGAGGTAAATCCTTTGTATGCAAACAAATGGTGTAATGTCTACTTATCAACGGTAGTGATATTGCAGAGTGAGATTTTAAAAGCACTATGTCAGACGGCATGGCTCAAACATAATGACGGTCTAATCAAAACAGATCCAGATTTTTTATTAGAGTCTAGGTTGCTGGTTACATCAAAGTAGGTTGTGGGATTTGCCCCCCACCGCTTGAAAGACTCGTTAAGAATAAGAGAGCCAGTCTAATTCTATGGACCTAGTCTGGATGGGAGCTTCTGTCCCCACGGCAACCAGGTTATTAGAAGGACTCAGATTCCATGGCATGAGAAAACCACAGCAGTATGTATAGTCACACGCATGACTGCATATGATATAGAATGAAATAAAGAAATATAAATAAAGTGATAATTTACCTGCAGCAAATTCCCATCAAGATGTAAACTATGGGGAATGCCAGAGGAATACTTTTGAGTGATTCTTAGTATTACCACTAATTTTTATCCAGTCCACTGACTGAAGGCTGACAGAGGGAGAGCAAAACAACATTTGACATGCTGTGATTTCATAGTTACAACGCGTGGCAGGAGCGTGTTTGATCTGGTAAAATACAAGTTGAATTGGACATTTATCGCAGTGGGCATTAGCGAACGCGAAGAGAGTGAGACACAGATGACGAGAAGACGTGAGGACGAGGAAGAGAGGCAGAGAAACTGAGTGGGAGAGGACCGGCATGAGGGACGTGGACTAGTTCAAGGCACGCACTGCAGACACGCACACACACGCAGACGCAATCGACCAAAGAAACACTGGAGGTTGACACACCATGTGTCGGTATGGATAAAAGAGGCAGAGAATACTGTATGAGAGAGAAGGAATGGTAAAGCAAGAGGTTATAGTGATGTCTACATATCTAGTGAGATATATTTACAGATCAGGAATGTATGTGAATATGTCATACATAAAAGTTGTTTTGCTTAAATGTCTTGTGCAGAAAGCAACAGATTGTCTGACTGCAGTTGACAGTCTTTTAGTAGTACTTATTTTCAAGATGTTTTGCTGCCATCTACAGATCTGTGTATATATGCCTCAGTGCTTTGTCGCCGCATTGGTAAAAGGATATGTGGTTTATTTGATTTAAATATCGCTGTATATTCACTATCCCATATACTCTAGTGTAAAAATAAATCACATCAGGTTCTGTTGTTCCTATACTTTCAATACTATACCTGTACATTCAATTCCTATGGCAGGGTTTAGCTTGAATGAAAATCCAATAGACAAGAGGGACATCTGGTGGAAGCTATGAAACATTGCAGTTTAGCCCATGCTCAGGACAAGCATACATATTCTATAATGGTATGCTCAGAAAATCAACACCAAACAAAGTTTCACCACGAAGATATTTGTTTTAATCATAACACAATACATAATACATACATAATACATGTTTTACTTGGGGACTTAATATTAATATGTGCAATTGTGAAAAATGGAAAAAAATTGTCATCATGACATTGCTCTTATTTTGCAGACTTCACTTTAGATCAACGCTGTAATTTACATGTTCAAGTGAATACGACCCTGGTGACGATATCTGCTGGGTGGGACACAGTTGGGTGGGAGCTAAGACAGTATCCCTGCCACCCAAGATAAGAGCTAACCAACAAACACAGTTTCTCTGAACACTTCTGGCATACACATGCTCACTGCGTTTAACAATGACTGAATCAAACATTCTGTAAGTACTGTACATTTAATTTTTTGCACCTTAGTGGGTGTAGTTTAGCACCTATATGGTCGTTGAATGATTGTTAGTTATAGTGTTTATTGGGCTTGTGGCTCATAAAGCCCCACAGCCCCGGAAAGCTTAACAACATCAAGTCAATAAAGTTACCCTTGTAATGTTAGTTTTATACAGTAGTATACTGCAAACAATACTTGTAATGACCAGTATAGTGCTTTATAGGAATAAGACGCTCACAGTGGAGGAAGACAGTAGCCTGAAAACAACGAAAAAAAAACAAAAAAAAGTAGATGCCTGGAAGCCAGAGGGACCCCGGGACCCTTTCATTATGGTATTTGTGTGTGTGTGTGTTTGTGTGTTTATTTTTCAAACATTGTACTATGTGATGCATCAGAGCTGCATCAACTAGCAGACCTCATTGACAGTGGTACAGGTGACCATGGATCTCAGAGTTGTGGGTTGTATTTCCCCCACGACCACTCGGATGCCCTTCTGCTGTCGTGAAACACTAAGGGCCCCTCGTGATTGTGTTCCTTTTCTCTGTTGTGCACCACAGGGTCTCGAAGGCCACATCTTACACAGAGCTCGCGTTTATCTTGCGTTTATAAGGCTCACTTTTAATGTATAGTACAAGCTGTTAGAAACACCTTGCGGAATTATTACTGATATATCTATTCAACCATACCTTCATTTCATTATATATTTCATTTATTTTTAAAACATTATAATGGTTTAATTTTTGCTCTAATATATAATCCAATACACTGTATATTATATTACACGCAATGCTATTATACTGTGTTATTTTTAATTATCTTCTATTCGACTCAATGATTTCCCACTATGGTCTAGTTGGATGCTCTGCCAGAAGAGAAGCAGCAGGAGATCCAGAAGGCCCTGCACCTTTTCTCCCTGGGCCAGAGTCTGCCCAAGACCCTGCAGGATGCTAAGAGACGAAGCTACAGCTTCTGGAACACACAACCTGTCCCCCAGCTGGGTAAGCAGTACTCAGCCTGCATTACTTTACACCAGGGTTCCCCAATCCTGGTCCTAGAGGGCCTCTGCTCTGCATGTTGTAGATGTCTCCCTGCTCCAACACAGCTGATTCAAATGAATATCTCGCCATGATGACCCATCCATTTGCTCATTCTTGTTGCCTTATCGACACCTATTGCATCCGAACTGTCCTAGAAAGCTTGATTTTTCTGTGGTCCCTTCCCAAGTTTCTTCTCTTTATTACCCATGAACGAAAGTTTTTCCATGGGGGTGGGGGGTGGTTGAGTAGGTTATGGGTTATGGGGGTGTCATTGATTTCCATGTGAATGCTCAAGGCTTAATAAATCAACTGGACTTGCTAATGCAGGCTCCTTGTTCAAGTAGGCACAGAATATGAATGTATGTGAGTGCATGTACGCATTTACTTTGTCTAATCTCATGTTTCATAATCTGTTTGAACAAGAATGAATGCTGCTGATTTATGATAATGGTTATTAGGGTAAGATGCTCATTCTGCCCAGTTTCACATTGCATCTTTTGCTCCGGAAACCATACGTCTTTGTGCAGGTGACATAGTGACCGACCATGGCCCAATAGCAGAAGAGAGGCCAAAAATCCGTGAGGAACCCTATTCTCTGCCCGACGGATTCTGCTGGGATACACTGGATCTGACCCGTCCTGCTGTGGTGGGTGACTTCCAATGCTTTTAACACTGCTGGTGAGACTGTGTCTGGGTACAGAATGAACCCTTTCTCCTATTAACAAGACATCTACAGTACAACCTGTGTGCTCTCCCATCTCACTCATCTATTAAAGACATTCACTCTGTAGTCCTAATGTACAAACACACATGCCATAGACTAGCATGTAATGGTAGGCATGAGTCAGCCGTTGAAGCAAATAAAACAAACTTACAAACTGTACACAGCTATATGTAAAAAACATGCACATCTCAAGCGTTTGCATGCTCAGAACTTATATGATATTAACAATATCAATGATTAGTAGCAGATGAAATGCTAATATGTCAAACCAGAGAGAGGTATTTAATTCTCCTTTCCTTCATTAAGCTGATTGAGCTCTGCACTCTGCTAAATGAGAACTACATGGAAGAAGATGACAACACCATGAGATATGCTTTCTCTCCAGAATACATGCAATGGTAAGTTTGAGGTGTAGAATACAAGCTCTGCTCTTTTTTTTGTTTTCCAGTTGTGCCGTTTTACACCTTCCTCTTTAGGATGTGCGTTGTTGTTTTTATCTCTATTCACCTTTATCTAAAGATGGGAAGTGGACTGAACATGCACTCAAAGCACTAACGTTTCTACAAACAAACATTCAATGTGACGTTTTATGCAATGTAAGAGTACCTTTCATGGCAACTCGTTGTTATTGGTTACAACAATGCACCTGACAGTTGAAAGACAATGTAAGCTATGATTTATTTTACCATAACTCAATGCTTCCTTTTACTACATACAGTAATCATCCAATTGTACATTACTATAGAGTGATCATTATATTCAGCTCCTGAATGCAAGGAATAAACAGTTGTGTATGTTCTTTAGAAGGTAATTCCATGTCATCCATTTGAACTGGGAAAAAAACAAGCGTTTTTAACAACAAACTAATTGAAACATATACTGAGAAATGTGGATGTTTGCACCAGCTACAGCCAGGAAAAATGAAATCGCTATAGGCTACAATACTGCAAGTACTGTATAGTACATCTGCACCATTTTATCATGAATTTCACAAAGGGCCCCTATTTATCCAATGGTGTACACAGTATGCCTCCCTAACACTACGGTATACTATACACAGAACACATTAACTGTCTCAAACTAACAGATACTGATATCATTAGCAAATGTCAACTAAACTTGCTAAACATTATAATATACGTAGTAATGATGTTTACAGAAGGTGATAACCACCATATTATCAGCCTATATTGTTTCAAATATGAATATGAACTGATAATTATGTTGCGGATAGAGACATGTTGATATTAACAGGTCTCTATCATCCACATAAATATCAGTTCAATCATTGACAGTTTGCAAGTGAAAAAACACATTTCAAATTGACCTGCCTTCCAGGGCTCTGCTGTCTGCCGTCCATCATTCACCCTTCTACGCACATCACATTAGATCGACCATCATACTAAAAAACTCAAACAGGGTGTATGTATTGTTTTCAAACTGAGTTTACACCGGCTAATAACGCTGGTGTCTGGGAGATGTATTGGCCATTTAAACAAGTAATTAAGATACACACCCCAGTAACTAACAGGTCAGTCCTGATGAAAAACCACAAATCCTGCTGAAACACAATTAATTGTCATATTTTAAATGGTTGTTAATTCAAATAAACTGTTTCTCCAGGGCTCTGATGCCTCCTGGCTGGCTGGGCCAATGGCACTGTGGGCTGAGGGTCAATGCCAATAGGAAGCTAGTGGGCTTCATTGCAGCTGTGCCTGCTAATGTCTGCATATATGACATGTGAGTGTCTTGGTGATAACTTCATGTATTCTGTTTGGTCTTTATATAATTTGCATCTATATAATACACATGTATTGTATTGTACATTTTATTTTAGGACATCTTTCAAGACACTCGGGGACATCTTTCATTGTAAATAGGCAAATATACTGTAAAGACGTATATAAAACATTTTATATAATATATACTGTGTATATATATATATATATATATATATATATATATATATATATATATATATATATAAAAAATATAGT
>JAODLL010005134.1:0-10726 GCA_026546735.1 Forbesichthys agassizii
ATATATCTCGTTATAATAAATAATAATAGTAATAATAGAATAATAAATAAAGAATAGAATAATAATAGAAAATATTGCTTTATAACAACACACAAATGCATAGTACTGTACATACTGTACAGTACTATAAAATGTGTAAATAGCACAATTGCCTTGACAGATTTTTTACTTAATTAATTATAACCACACCTTCAAAGAAAGATCCATCATAGTGGGAGAGCATTTCTTCTGAGGCTAGGCTTCTGAAGATATATTCACTATTGGTTAAAATGAAAGCATTTCCATTTCTGTTATGTAACTTGAAACAATTGTTGAAGCAAGGTTCGTTATGGTGCCATAATAAATGTTCCACCATGTCTTAATTGGCCTATTATTTTTCACACTGACAATACATTCAATTGGAATCAATAACAGTTCCCCATTCATGTCTAGACTGACGAGAATTGCAGGAAATGGCCTCAGGCCTTTAGCTATTATATTTTTGCTGTTTCCTTCTCCTAGTGCAGGTTTTACTATGGGAAAGAACAGAGCCGAGCAAAAAACATGTCTTTTATAGAATCTTGAAGCTTTACAATGAGAACTTCATGTGGAAAGAAAGAGGGTGGAAAAAAAACAAAGAGTAGGCCTACAGTGGTTCAGGTAAAGGCAAGTGTATACAGTATGTGTGTGTGTGTGTGTGTGTGTGTGTGTGTGTGTGTGTGTGGGTGTGTGTGTTTGTGTGCGCGTGTGTGTGCGCCATTGTGTGTTTTATTGCTGGCAACTGAGGCACCTGCACTTTGAAAGTTTTTCGTTTTTTCCACCCACAGTAGTTGCAGAAGTCACGTAACGTTAAGTCATTCACGTTATGCATTTCTGTTGTACTGTTGGTTCCACTTGAGCTTCAGTAGACGAGTCACGACACTAATCACAAAGGACCCTATGCAGCTTTAAGTCTTCAGCATGTTCTTATGCTATTCAAACACAGTGTTTTGCACATCAAAGCTAAACCCACACAGCAGAGTTTACTTTGATTCATTCAAGCCGAGCTACAGTAAAGCCGTGCGGGGATTAATGACAGTCAGCTGCAAATTATTCCATTCAGCTTCTGTGAATGTTTTGTCCTGCAGAATGTGATTAGACATAAGAGACAAGTGGATCGTCCCACCCACCATGGCCAGCCTGGGGCATTCTCTGCTAAAGGCTTCCCCAAAACACTGGTTCAGGTAAAACCACAGTCAAACTACATAAATAAAGGGGAGGAGCAGCGTAGGACTCAATCAAAGGATACATTTGCACAGTGATGAAGATAAAGGGATCAATATTGGATTACTTTATAGTAACCAGTATTAATATATCAAGGAATATCTACACTGCCACCAGAACCCACATTTGACATGACACACACATGTGGCTGTAGGGGAAGTGGTAGAGAACAGGGCTGTCTCAATCTACAGTCCAAATGAGTGTACATTGTGTGTGTGTGTGTGTGTCAATACGTAGTCTCAGACAGAGCGGGCCAGAAGACAGCTGGGCAAATCCAGATGGGTCAGTCCTCACAGTGGAGTCAAGACCAGAAGGAACCTGGGAGCCTACTCTTTAATTTTGCACAACAGGACCGCCAACCCACTACAGGTGTCGCCATGGCAGCGCGAGAGCATGGAGACAGCACGGACTGCTGGGCTGGAACTGATAGGCTCAAGCAGAGTTATAAGGCCACCTCCACTCAATTTAGTAGGCTAATTGTATTATAAACTCTTCATGCAATTTGTCCATGAAATGCCCTTTGACCTTTTAATGCTTGCTGTGTTCTGTGTCTATTACTGTGCATCCTGCAGTGGGGCATACCTTTTTGAAAGTGTGGTCAGTCATCACACATTGAAAATTAAAAATACTAAATTAGCTAAACAATTGCTTCAGAAATATTAATAGTCCATACATTATATGTGGGGTAGTGTTCTGCATGTCTGAGAATTAATTCTGGTCTAAACGGAAGTAACACTGTTTTGGGGTTACACCTTAGGCCACCAGAGTACTGAGGCAGGTGAAGAATGAACCCCCCAGAAGGGGCAAGGAAGGTCGTTCAGGGGCGTACTCTGTTCTGGTGAGTAGCCAGCCATTAAATATGATATGCCTTCCTATGTGCTCATGTTTGACCAAATATGCTGTGTCTTTATTGTTAACACCGTGGCAAGAATCTTTTTCATGAGCCTGCATCCCATAAACAGTAAATAAACAAGGGATAATACTAAAAAGTGAAATATATAATATAACGTTCATGATTTATGCTCTCCAGGGAGATCCACAGAACGAGGGCCAGAATGACAGAGTCAAGAGGAGCATAGGCGAGAAGAGAACGGAAAAGTAAAGCCTTGTTTACTTTTCAGTAGATGCACATTACAAGATTTTGCGGAGACTTAACCACAGGGAATACATGTTACACACAATTATATTTGAAGTTAAAATATGCTAATAGTCATATCATTCTTATGTATGTCTTAATTTGTGTTCTTTCTGACATTCAGCCATATGCTTGTTAACTTATATGGACTAACTTCTAACTTCTACAAATGTGGAGGTATATTGACAGATATATTATTACAGTATATATGATTTCAAGTTTCTAATATATACCTGCATGTTATAAAATATCTTAAGAGATTCCGTTTCTTGGGGTCAACCATTTTGCTGTAGTTTATTTTTTTCATAGAACCCAATTCCTCTTCTCTGATTCAAGGGGGTATATTTTTTCAGGTTTTTTGTATTAGATTTCAATAAAGATTATAGTGAAGTCAGGTTGAAGAAATACCTTCAAACAGTTTAAAACATATCACTTGTGTTTGATTGTACTAAATTATACTTGAACTCAGTCTTTCCCCTTCTCATTGTCAGAATAACACCTTATAGGCTATAGGATACATTTTGCAACTGTGACGGCAAAACTGCCAAAGGTTGATTCATAAAATTAAGGATTTAGGGAACGGAAATAATGCCGAGTTCCCAATTGCAGATGCCAAGATCCACAGGTTATGAATGCCCAGTGCCACTGGCACATGAGGATAAACTAGCAAGAACCTATTTCTACTGCAAGAGGCACTAAGCCAGTTTCATTAAGTGACCAAGGGAAAATAGTTGGTTTGAAGTCTGCACCATCTGTTTCAGGAGTCAAACTGTCTATTTTAATGCCGTTTTTCATTCAGAATTACTTTAGCCAGAACTGGAACCTTAGATTAAAGTCTGGACCAGCAGACTTGTTTGAGTATTTCTGCAGGTCGTTGACGTCAACTGACATGTTCAGGTCTACATGCAAGAATAAAAAATCGTATGAAATGTATCCCCAGAAAAAGTCTTTATTCTCAAGAAACCTGGTTATAGGCTGTATTCTTCAGTCACTGAAGTTCTTGAGAATTGTGGTTGACAGATTTGGGTTACGCAAAAAAAAATCAGCATAAACCATATGTGTACTGTGGAATGAGATTATTTTCTGAGCAAAATGGGCCTGTGTAAATTTGCACAGCAGTCTAAATAGAGAGAAGACTCATCTTCTACGCACGGAGTGATCAAAGTCTTCCACACGACATACTCACAGCTACAGTCTTACTGCTTAACAGATAGAAACACTTACAGTATAAAGAAACGGCAATGTTATTTATTCTGCATTTGCCTTAGGGCATAGCAAATACTCTAATAGTTTGCAGAAGAAATACTATCACTGACTGACTATTATTTGTCAGGGTATCCCTGAAAATATAATCATTGATGATGTGGTGAAGTGTTGTCCTGTGATGCCCACAGAATTATGAATATCCCGTTACGCAATCACAGTAGACTTGTTTCACAAGAAAACCCATGTTGTCATGGTGTATTTCTAATGTGAAAAGAAGTTTAAAAAAAACCAATACACATATTGTACAATTACATGAAATTACAGAAAATGTTGTATAGTTTTGGAATATATTGTCCATTGAGTTTTTTTTTGTTGTTGTTGCAGAAACAAGCTCCCTGTAATGATTTGTAAAGTATACTAAATGCAACATCGTTGCCAAACACATGGCTTATACATTCCATAATTTAAGAAATATGCACCAAACCATTAAAGGCCCCGTATCATAAAATCCCCAATTTTCTCCAATCATGTGGTCATTTTGACTAATTTGGCCCCAGTTGTGAAATAATATTTGTACTGCAACCAATCATCTCTGACCTACCATGCTGTTCCAATTGAAAACATGTTATAACCAAATTAGAAAGAATGTTTGACATTGGAAATAGGAGTTATCCGGCCCATAGCTACATGTCAAGCATTTTATTCATTATGTAATTTCATTTGACCTCAACTTGTATTGGAATGCTATTCACTAGATTAGGCATTAGGCATTTAAATGGCCTGGAATAGCCAAGTGAGATATCAAATGTTCTTGCATGACATACGAGGCTACACATTCACTATTAAGCATTCATATGGTCCCTCCTCTCAGCTGTTTTCTGGTCCAGTGACCTGAAACTATAGTCCCAGTGTCAGATTGAATTTGTCCCGTTGCCTCATCTGCTGACACCTCCTATCAGATCAGATACAATCACTTCTCTGTGGCCTTGCACAACCTCTCTACTCACAACACCACCTCAGTCAGACCACACCGGTTACATTACTTGTGTAATGCTGGAGAGAGAGATCCATTATATACAATGTAACCTATTGAGATATACAGTATATCCTTGTTTACAGCGCAACATGGATGTGAGGCTTAATCACTTTCAATTTGGGATTCAGTTTAAAGTTAGGCTACTTTGAAACTACTTTCAAACACAAATATATGCTCCATAAAATGTAACTCTTTCAGTTGTGTTGGCTGAAGGAACTATAAATAGATGGATTCATTTTTAAATGTGCCCTAGCCAAATATCCTCTGTGAAAAGAACAAGATGTTTTGACCCCAGGTGAGACATAATTTCTGGATTGTCATCGCTGACCTCCTATAGTCAGATAGCCAATGACAGTATAGCATATAAAATGTGTAACACCAAAGGAAACCAGTCAAAAGGAGATAGGGTCTGACATGGGCCTTACGATCAGTGAAAGTCTTATAATAAATTACGTTAATGTATTATTCACAACTTTTATGGTGGTATAAAGGTGGTTTTCAAATATACACGACAAAACAATATACAGCTAGAAAATACACTTATGTTTGCTGTGAAATATTGAATACCATATAAGCACCAAGCACAGAGATCACACAAGTAAATATTGTACGTACTGTGGATATTATATTTCTAGTAGTCTAGAGTTAATCTTCTGTTGAAAATTGATTCATTTATATGGGCCTCTCTCTGTCCTGCTAAGGAAACTCAACTAGAAAATACTGCTGATGGCACCCTTTGCCCACAATATATCCATAGAAAATTTATTCATTAAGAAAGGAATGGTCTCAGAAAATATAAATCAATCCATTGGCTACAGATATAAATATGAGTATTGTGGCAGAAGTATGAGAGCAGCAACTTCTCAAGAACACATTTCAGGGAGAGGTGAGCTGTCATCAGAGATGGCTGACTCACTGCTGATACCTGTAAGTGGCGAAGCAGTCTGATTCAAAGCCCAGCATTAAATCCTTCTTTTTTTTCACAAAAACATTCAGGTTCCCTGGGAGAAAGATTAAGTTTATGTGAAAGATTAAGTACATAGGGATAAAGAAATCTAGTAAGAAGGACCAATTAAAATAACACAAAGAGAAACTTGTAGAACATTTGAGAGAGAGCTTCTCTTCTCAGTGAAGCCACTTTTGTAGCTGATTCACTTGGGTTATGATGCAGGCTGTCAATGGAGAGTCAGTGGGGATAGTAACACAGCCATGCAAGCAGATGATGAATCTATAATGCCAAGCAGAAAGCATGAAGGTGAAAATCTCTCTTTGGAAGGTTACCATGACTTCTCAGATCTGAAGTGCTGGTGTGTAATGGCGACCTACATGGTGACAGACAGTTGTATGAAAATAATCCTAACCCCACCCAGGACTTCCTTAAATTTGTGAAAATTAGTACAACTGTAACTATCAAAGTATTACAGAGGGCACAAATATGTAGATTGAAATGGGTGTGGAAGAATAATTACATCCCTAAATTACTTCAGCTTGCAAGATAAATAGGCTGGGTTAGACCAATGACATTAAAATTAACTTTAAACTTTGTGGTTAAAGTAATCATATATCTCAAGAAACTGTACTGCTTCATGAAAAGTAGGCCTATTACATTTGTGTGTTTACATACTTTGACTTATAATGTTATTAAATCCACACACATTAGAAGGCTAAGTTGCCACTGTCAAAATAGCCTAAATACATCCTACTTAGTTTGCCCTTTGCTAGGTAGATGCATAAGTTGAAGTAATTATAGAATATTTAAATTATGCAATATTTATTCTAATTACTTATACTGATTAGGGTCTTGAACCACCAACCAACCTGCTGATAAATGTGCTTCACATTTTCTGTCTGTCTCTATATATTTTTTAACTACTGTAATCCTTACCTGTGCTCAACTCTGTCAAATGAATTGCAACGTGACTGCATCAGTAAAAACGTAATTCAGCCATCAGCATCATTGATGAAAGATAAAGAAGAAAACGCCATGTTGCATCACTTAAGAGATTGGAGTTTGAAATTAGGTAGAGGCAGAGAGTCTGATAGCCTTGATAACATCTGCTTTAATTAAATCTGCTATTATTTATACAGAAGGCCTATACTGTAAAGTTTCAACAGCTGTGAAAAACATTCATATAAACACACATTCTATAAAATGTAATAGTATTAATATACTGTAACTATGAATATAAACTATTTTTCAGCAGTTATAAGTGTATGCAGTTTCAGAGAAGTTTTTAACATTTTAAGTTGTATTATATTAAGGAACACCTTTCAAGACTGTACAAAAGTTAAATGTTGTAACAGTCTGACTTAATCAACCAAACTGCATGTAAGAAATACTAGGAAAAGACTGCCCTCTTGTGGTAAATATATATATATTGCTAAATATGTCAACAGCCTACAGTATATGCCTTGCAAATAAAAGTTATCATACTGACCATGTATAATAAATTCTAAACAACAATATATAAACCTTTAGTGGTACCAGAATTACACATTACCTTGAAAGTACTGTTTATGTTAATATTTTTAGATTATTGTGAGGTATGATTGATTCATGTTGACCAGCAATAAATGTTTCCATCTGAGGCTCCGGAAAGCAAGTAGTCCCCCTTGAGGTCAAAGATGACACTCTGAACGGCATCGTCATGTCCCAGACTGCAAACCACCTTGTTTGTAGTCAAATTGAGCACCCTCACCAAAGTGTCATCCCCGGCAACTGCTAGCAACTGGCCGTTGGGATTAAATGCAACCTGGTTGCTAGGTTTCGGCCCCGTCTCCATGACAACAGTGGGGGCAGCCATATTCCTGATGTCCCATAACATGACAATGCCACGGGAGTCACAAGAAGCGATGGCGCGGCCCGAGGGGGTGAAAGTGGCATGGTTGCAGGAACTGCAATGGCCGAAGATGGTCTGGATACAGGTGGCTGTGCGGGTGTCCCACAGTGACAGTGTCTTGTCTGCAGAAGAGGACAGCAGGGTGTTGGATAAGGGCAAGAACTCCACGCTGTTCACCCAGCCACTGTGGCCGTGAAGGGTGGTGCGACATCGCTCACTCTGAAGGTCCCACACCTTGAAGGAAACGAAAGGAGACAAAACACCACAGGCATGCTAAAGGCTAGCTAAATAACAAAGGCTTTAGCTAAATAACAGAATGTACACAGCCTGAAATAAAAACTAAACACCTTAATGACACGATTGGATGTGGAAAGTAAAAAATATCCATTAAACTGCACTCCAGCTCTGAGCCTGACTCCACCCACTTTGCAACTTTGAAAAATGTGTCAAAGTGAGGGGAGGGGAGGGGCTGAGAGGGGGGCCCCCATTAAATTAAGTTAACATTTGAATTTGATGACATACAAGCAGAGAAGCCAGGTCCTGGGGTGAGTTTGAATAGATATGATGTGTAGATCCGTTTTCAGCCCATACAATGCTGAATGCTTATGGGAATAATGGTCAATATTAACACCAGCACTGATGTGTCTTATCACAGATCAATCATATTACTTAGTTAATGAATAAAAGTTACACTTTAAATATATCACACACAACATGGGCTGTGGTTAAGGCCTGCTGCCAGGAGTTGTCAGGGTGATAAAAGGACATTTACCAAAACACATTAGAGCATAGCATACAAACAATGAGACAAAGTCAAATCTCAGACTCTTCTTCCAATCAAAACAAACCTTTACAGTACAATCCATTGAACAGGAAGCCACGAAGTCGCCACAGGAGTGGAAAGAGCAGCCCCAGGTGGCGCTGCCGTGGCCCTCCAGCGTGAGAAGCAGGCGGCCCGCGGAGAGGTCCCAGATGCGGAGGCTGCTGTCTCCCCCCGTGCTGCCCAGTTTGCTGCCGTCAGGGTGGAAGCTTATCCCCGCCAGCCAGTCAGTGTGGCCCTTCCCTGTGACAATCATGTCTCCCTCGGGAAGCCCCCATAGCTTCCACACCTGGTCATCGCTAGCGGAGGCCAGCACTGATTTCTTGGGGTGGGAGTTGAGGCAGCTGATAGGCTGATTGTGTGCCTGTAAGAGCGGTGTAAATCGATCGAAATTAGGTTAAATCAAACAAAGGCAATGTACCTCCTTGTCATTGTGTAGGATGTACAATTTAAGGAAATTACCATGATTGTACGGTTGAGGTGAAAGTTGGCTTTGGTAGGAACATCCTCAGCCACAGATGTGACCTTTAGGAGGGCTTGCAGATGGGTTGGACAGGTGCTCTGGGGGAACACCGAGTCCTTGGGGTGCTTAGATAGCTGGGAACACTGGGATGGTTCTTTGGACAAGTCTTTCCTCTGACTTCTATCATTACTGTCTTGGCTGGGGCTAGGGTCTTCAAGCAGGCCCGTGTTGCGAAGAGTTGCAAGGAGACTGCTATTTTCCTCCAACAGATGGTCCCTCTCCAAACTCACCAACATCTTCTGCCTTAAAGCTGACTGGTATCGGTCATTAAGTTTCTTAATGGATGGTTCAAAGCGGGAGCATTGAACGTTGAGCTTTCTCGATTCTTCAATGAGTGCATTTTTCTCTTCAAGAGCACACTTGTGCTGTAGACGGTGGAAGTCTCTTTGTTTCTGGATCTTAACTATTGTGTCTGCCGCGGCTAATGCCGCAGCACGGTAGCCCTCGTTCTCTTGCTGGAGTTTTTTCAACTCACCCTCCAGACGCATATTTTTAATGAACACATCTGGCACCGTATCTATTGCATCTGATTTTATAAGGCCCATATCCAACTTTCCATACCATTCTCTTTCAAAAACGTCCAAAGTCTTTGTCATTCCCTTTTCATTGAGAAAGTTGCGTAAAAAGTCGTCGACCGCTTTGGGGTGGTTTGTGGGGTTGGTCTGTTCTGGAACAGTGTCATCATCGTCTACAGGAGCTTGGATCTCGGTCTCCAACACGTTTTCTACCTCTGTCAGATCTGCATTCTCTCCATTTTGCAATGTGTCATCGCTACTGTTATTAGAGTTACTTGAATGTTTACCCCGTTTGGCTGTCATTGTCCGTGTTAAAGTGTACGGTATACGACTTGTTTTGCTGAAAGTAGCCTACCAACGGTCTCGAAAGGTTTGCTGCTACTATGGATACCAGTCAGACTAGACAGCTGTTCAATGTAATAATCGCGAGAGTTCCGTGTTCACGTTCGTCCGAGTGACTGTTGTCGTCATGGCGGACTACAAAGAAGCGCCCTTGGCCAGTCGGCCAAAAACATTGGATCCAAATGAATATTTTAACCTTTCGCCGGCTTTCAGACGTGCTGAAGAGGACAGAGCGGCTCTTCGTGCAAACCTTAAAAGGCAGTACCAGATACAACTAAATGACCCTCACAGACAAGCGCTTATTGTAAGTTGTACTGTAACCTGCTAATGCTACGGTAGCTAGCAATGTGGGCACCCTCTTCAAATGCATACGGTGCAATACGGTACTGTAGTGTAGTGGGAATGCAACAGAAGGCTTGGCATATGACCCTATTACTCCACTTAAAAATTAACATAACACTACAGAGATGGTCAATTTCTATCATGCACAACTAGCCATCTCAACTGTACAGTATCATATTTTGTGTCATTCTGGCTCTGAATGCAAAAGTAAATATACATTTTTTATTATATTGTAGTATTAAAGCCACTTATCATGCAAGCTATCGATTATTCTTTTTGAAATAGCTCCATTAACTATACTTTTTAATCAGCTAACTTTTAATGTACTTTAGTATTCAATATACAACAATACATTTGCGGATATATGTGAAATAATTGCCTATAATTGTTATTGTAATTGCTGAAGCCAATTTTCACATAGGTGACACTAAAACGTACATAATCTTTTTCTGGCTTTACAGGAAGACCCAGCTCTGACCCGTTGGGTGTATGCGCGTGCCAACCCTTATAACCACTTCAGGGCCACAAAAAAGACATCTCTGCTCGGGGCCCTGTTTGGAGTCGTACCGCTGATTGTGCTCTACTACACCTTTAAGATAGACAGGGTATGAGATCTACTGTATTCTCTTAGCCCCAGGGTCTCTTGTTAATCTTGTTATAGCCTAGGCCATCTTTATGTAGAGCAACAATTCTTTTTTTCAGATCCTCAGAGAGTTCTTTACCAT
>JAODLL010005135.1:0-10726 GCA_026546735.1 Forbesichthys agassizii
TATATATATATACATACACACACACACACACACACACACACACACACACACACACCTGCATAATACCACTAATCAAAACAAAACTCACAACAACTAATTTTATTTCAATTGTGTGCAAAAAAGTTACCACAATTAAGACTGCTGCTTATTTTGCACACATAACTGTCCAATTGTACACATGTACAACACATGGTAAACTCCACCCAGCCAATAAATACACTCCCCCATTTTTTACGAAATGAAAGCAAAAACACAACCCTAATCCTAGTGGATTTAAAATGTTAGGATAGTGAAGCTATAACATTAAATACACAGAAGATAATCACATTCAGGCTCTTTTCGTGCCTATTACCATATCCCAAAATAGAGCACTGCGTTTCACTTGCATAGGTAGGTAACACATAATAACTCTGTCTTACAGTTTGTTGCATGGACATTCTCCTCAAGCTTGCAATAGAGACGCAGTTCAGAGACGATCCAAGCACAAAGCTTTGTAAACTCAGGCATGGCTGCTCCTCCAGTAACAGCAGCATCCAATGCCCCATCCTCCAACAAAGGGCCTTGGTACCTACGATGTATACACATTCATGAAAGCACTGGCGTCTTCAAGATAATTAACCAGTTGGAATGACCTCATTCCTGCAGCCAATATATTGTCTTTAGATTTTGTCTTATCTTTCTCTAAGTTCTAATAATAAATACAAATCAGAATACATTTGAAAAAAACTTAATTTAATTATTTGGACATATTTTTAATTTTTTAATTATTTGGACATATTTTTAATTTTTTAATTATTTAATTATTATTTATTTTTAATTAAACAAAGACTTTAAAATAACACTGCAACTGGTTGCTCATTTGTTTCGAGTTGCTTTTACAGTATAATAGGCTATAGGTTCATGCTTCCAATGTCTGCACTCTAAACTGACACTTCCTGATGAGCTCAGGATGTTCTTTCTAGTGAGCAGCTTCTGATCTTTACAGATGTTCTACTTTGCTGGTGCCACTTTGTATACTTATGACCATAAAGTTACTTCAATTAATTTATGAAAATCAAACCACATTCTGAGAACAATGTAGAATTGCAGTTGACGAATGGTTTATAAAGTAGGTTTAAACAAAGAAAATAATTTACCAGCTACCCGTACCGGTAAGTGAATGTAAATGTAAATTAATTTGTATGTTTGATTAATTGTCAGTTATATATTCAGCCAACCAGTGGTTTCACATTTCATGGCTGCCTCGCTGACAATGACATAAACATGTTAAACACTGAATATCTAAATCAGATAAATTAGTAAACGTGACTGGATTATCAACTGCTATACCGGTAGCTAATAAGCTAACGATTTGATTAGGAAAAATATATCAGAAACATAAGTTATTTGGTTGTCTTTGTCATAAACTCTCTATCGCCATGCAGATTGTGTTTACTCATTTAACTTACCCTAAATCTTCAAGGGAAACAATAACATCATTCTCCATCACTATAACTGATAAATATATTGATAAATGTAGAATATTGTAGCTAAACAGTATTCACATAAACCTGCTCAGCTGTTCGGCTGGCATGCTGGGTCCTCAAACCTCTTCTTTTTTTCTTCTTTTTTTACTGTGATGAAACTTTGGCTGCCTGCAGTAATGCCTGCACATTTTCGTTCTATTTTAAAATGTTTAGTCCACTACTTAATTGTCTATAATTAGATAGGTCTGCCAGTTTGCAAGTGTGTGATGATTTATCAATAATAATGACAATAAACATATAACATTAAATACCATAAAATAAATAAAGGCATTTTTGTGTGTGTTATCTTAAGAGGTCCACGTTGCTAGCTGCAGATATATAGCTTGATAATATAATATAATATAATATAATATAATATAATATAATATAATATAATATAATATATTTATTATTACTTCCACTGTTTAAATTGTTAAATTTAATATAATTTCTTTGAAAATTTACAGTTTTATAGAAATTGCTTCAGTGATTAGGTGCAGTAAAATGCAATCTCACTTAAAAACATTAAAGGTGGAGTCAGTGATTGTAAGCTAATATCTTACATTTTTTGTAAAATTCGAGTCAGTGATTGTAAGCTAATATCTTACATTTTTTGTAAAATTAGGTGAAAATCGCCTCACAGACCACTAGCTGACCATTCTGTATGCGCGCTGGAAGTACATTTCAGCTGTCTGTAAATGAGAGCACAAATAAAGTTGTGCACTGGAAACCCATGCAAACTGCAATAGCACCCTTGTACCACACAACCACACTATCCCCAGAAAAGCCATGTGTTTCCAATGTCGGGTGTTAAAGGCTATGTTTGAGAACGCTTGCTAACTTCAAGCTCAAATCAAAACAAAAACTCTGCAGTGCCGCTCCACACATTGAACTTACAATTAGCTTACAATAGCTGACAATACCTTTGAACGGAGAAGGGTTACTTCTATGTTTATAGGCTAACTTCATCAATAATCATTCTTCAGCATCAATTACTCTGAAATTAGGCATATGTTAAAATATTATTTATGTAAAATGTATATTTAAATGTATGCAAGTGTTAAAAATTGCTACAATATTTAGTTGATGAGCTCATGAAAGAAATACTGCCAAATAGGATTTATAGATATACGAAGTTCAAAGAAAGATACTTAGATAAATCCAATAGATTTTACATGGTCAACCTTGCTGTAGGCCCAATAATAATTTAAGTTGAAGTGTGGGTCTATGCAGAATAAATATGTGTATAGCACCTGTTGGAGCGGTCAGTATAAACATTTTTTATTAGATTATAAAAAAGGAAAGTCTATGCAAATAATCTGTTATGAAACAGAGAACTATTAAATCACATAAAAACATGTGAAACAAATCCTCCACCGGCTTACATACATTTACAGTTTACATGTGTAATTAAATCAATTACCTATATAGGGATGAAACATGGGGTTCTGGGCGCACTACAATGCAATCAAGGACTGCACCTTAAACACTCAAACTGACTCAACTAAGTATGTCCATCTCTTTCTCTAGTGCTTCAGTGTTATTTTCCAAGTGGTACTGTGCCCACTTGTTCAGTCTGCTATATAGAGGCAGTCCATTTTTCTCTCTATAGAGGTAAATACCAGTCACACGGTTCCATTCTGTGCTGCCGATAGTATTAGCACTCTGGTAGTCCGCAAGCTGCTCCTTCTCATCCTTGTCTAATGCCACAAACCCAAAGAAGCTCTTGATATTCTCGGCAGCCAGCAACTTGGCATGGACACCGGCCGTGCGTTGAAAGAGGGCCTGTTCACTGGAACGGAACTGGGACCAGTAATCCTCTTGCTGGTACCCAAGGGGAGAGCAGCAGCGCTTCACACACAGCATCAGGAATACCATCAGAGACATTCCCCCCACCAGCAGCCAGCCTATGAGCTGAAAGAAATGACAGTCATCATCCAGTTAGCCAAAGTAGACCTGATGGATTCATACCAGGTGTGATGCCTGCAACTGAATATCTGTCTACACACATGGCTATGAGATAACACGATGGTGTGACCAATTCCGATGTTTGAATTTAGATTGGCTTGAGATTAGCCTCCTACCATCAATAAAGTGAAGGTATAGTTAACATTACCTGAGATTCATATTTGAGTTGCCGCTCAATTTCTGCCCTGAAACCCAGCAGATCTGTTGAAATGCTTCCTTTACAGGGAAACTTTGCCATGACATCTGGACCCCGACTTGACGGGAAACCTTCCAAGGTTTGGGGGTCAACAAACTCACTGAGGGCACACATATAGGCTTCCCCTTGCAGTAGAGAGATGACCACCCATGTGACAGGGGCAACCACAGCTCGACCAATGACAGTCCCCATCAGTGCAAATGCCGCCACACAAGAGAGCTTCCGACACTTTCTGAGACGGCACTCAGAGACCAGGTCCCACGTGTTCTTATTCATCATTATTCCTATGAGAAACAATGCCAGTGCAGGAACCCCAATAACTGCCATACCATACCGATAATTCCGCCCAGGGGAACATGGGCAATTAAAGGCAAACACGTTGTACATGGTCTGGCTGGCCACAGTGCCCAGTGCGATTAAACCATTGAAGATCATCACATCTTTACTTTTGAAGAAGAGGGAGACAAACTTAAAGTTCTCTGTGACGAGAGCAGCTGCAGCCATTTTGGATGTTGACTAAGAACACAGGAGATTTTTCTGGGAGAGTTTCTCTCAGGAGACAAGAAGTCAAGCTGAAGAGAGGTAGGGGAATATACATAAGTCAGACAGCTGGCTGAATTGGTATTTTTAATTAAAGGTAATGTTGTCTTTGACTATCACAACAGAGCCATCAATGAATGCTTGCTTTATGAATGCATATATTGACCTGTCCTTTCTTGAGAGATTTACAATGTTACAAAGAACATCCATTATAAACTGTAGAAGCCTTTAATGCTGAGCCTCACCCTAAACTCAAAGCATGCAACTTCAAATCAAGGAGTTCCTACACAATGAATTCATGCAAACTTACGCTCTACAATTATCCTGAGGTGAAAGATACAGTAGCCCAATGTCCCAAAGAGCCAGTTATGGAATAAAAACAAGAACTTGAAGAGAATTTAATGATTTCTAAAATGTAAACTCTATGCCTTTAGCTTTCGCTAACTTTGTGTGTGTGTGTGTGTGTGTGTGTGTGTGTGTGTGTGTGTGTGTGTGTGTGTGCGCGTGTGTGTGTGTGTGTGTGTGCGTGTGTGCGCGTGTGCGCGCGTGTGTGTGTGTAGTCTGGGCACCAGTGATGAGTCACAGTCAGGAACTGCCCTCATTTTCTCCCAAGTTGAAAAAAAGTACTGTAACTGGAAACATGTGTTTTTCTTTCTGTGTTAGAGACCAAAATGGCAGAAACCCATCTTAGTAAAACCTCAATCAAACAGCCTCTAGTGAACTGAAAGAGATGAAATATGTTATATGGGGTTAAATATATTGATTTTTTTTTTTTTAACTTAGTACTCTTGTCTTAACCATAAATTAATCCATGTATTGTGAATGAGGGATTACTTTATGGTTAAAGTCAGACAGATGAGTTAAAGATGAAAATAATCTTATGTTCCCTAAAATGTTAATTATAGTTAATACTGACATCTAGCAGCACAGATTTAGCAATGCCAATGTGACCTCTATGGTGTGGGGCGTCCACTATGTCCTCTATTGTATGCTGTGTACTGCATGTAGTTAAAAGTACCTTTTATAATAACAATAGCCAAAATGTATGTATACCACATTAAAAACCATTATCTTTAAAACTACTTGCAAGATTTGTCTAAAATTGCTTAGAAAACCTTTAATTTCTAAGGAAGCTACAGACTTGAGGACTTAAATATCCCTTAAATAGATCCTTTCAAGAATCAAGATATTTAGACATGTGTTTTTGAAAGGCTTTTTATTGGAACATTTGCATGTCATCCTATATGCAAAGCTTGGCAGCGCAAATTCAAACATGTGCAAATTGGTTTCCTGGCATAATATGCCATGAAGAACATGTAGGCTTATAATACAAACACAAACAGAGAGAGAGAGAGAGAGAGAGATATATACATCTGTCCTAGACATCAGAATAGAGTATCCTTCCACTGCCGTCCTCCCATGTAACACACACTTGAGGCCTGTGGGCTACTCCGGTGACATCTAACTCAGGTTTACAGTAGTACCACTTGTTCAGCAGCTGATCCACCTGCTCTTGTCTCGTTATCCCATACAATCTCTCCTCCTCCTCCTCCTCTCCCTGCACACTGCTGTGGCGAATGATGTAAGGGGGGTGGGGCAGATGTAGGACCCCGTCCTCCTGAATGCCCTCAAAGAACTGCACCACGCACTTGCGCGCAAAGTCGCGGGCGTGCAACACACACGTCTCGTCGAAGAGCTTTTGCTCCACATCCAGGTAGTTGCTCCAGTAGCGCGTCTGCATAGAGGTAGCGTGGTCGTCAAACAAGGGCTTGACCAGGCGTGCCAGCGCGCCCAGCAGAATCAGGAGGAGCAGGATGGACCAGCCAATAGCCTGGGGAGAGGACAGTCACATGAAAGCCTGAATAATAGCAGACATTCGGCCAGGCTGGATCCAACACGTGGTGTCAGTTGTTAGTGAGTCAATTGGCCTGATACACACATTTGAGGAGTATGGGAGCACAAGATACATCTGATTCCAGTCCCCTCTCTAGCCTAAAATGCATTGTAGTATAAATACTGTACCGTAAACAGAAAAAAATATAATACTAATATATAATAATTGGGAAAATGTATTCCATTGAAGAAAATGAGTGAGAGAGAGAGTGAGAGGGAAGGAGAGAGAATCTACCTGAGAATAGCACCTGACATAACGAGAGACCGCTTTACGGAAAGAGCCATTCTTGAAGATTTCTTCCTTGCAGGGAACTTTAGCCATGAGTTTAATCACATCCAGTCCTGTGTTGTTGGGCATACCTGGGAAATAGCACAATTCAGGAATATAATCTCCGTGGCAGTAAAAACCCTAACCCTACCCCTAACCCATTTTCATTAGTGCCCCCAAAAATGTTTTTTGTAACATTGTTTGCAATTCTACAAGCAAAACGAGAAGTGTAACCTTCACAAATATTATATCTACCAGTAGCCTACTAATCCTTTAAACATTCTAATTATCTTAATAATAATCTTCATAAAATAATTAAAATAATATTTTATATAGTAAATAAAGCATTATATTAATAGGGAGAATGGAAATATATATAAAACGGTGGTTACCTGTGAAGGTTTTAGGGTCTACACTCATGCTAAAGGCACAGATGAATATTTTTCCATCCAGCAAAGTGACCAGAATCCACACCATTGGTGCCAACAGGGCCCTCTGAAGCATAGCAGAAAATAAGTACCTGTAAGGAGGAATACAATCTATTTTGTACTTGAACCTGCAGTAAAACTAAATTTACATCCCAACCTCTTTATATACAGTATATGTTTAGGTTCTTGCAATAACTGTCCAATCGGACTGATTCTATGACTCATGGGTACTTTTCTGTTGCAGTTGTCTTTTCCAACAGGTGTGAGATGTGAAACATTGCACATGTCTACTCTATACCCAATTAGCTATCAAAGAGGCATAACCAGCAAGTTATCTCAAAAACCTTGTCAACGTTAAGACAACCTGTCTGTATGTATTACCTCTGTAAGAATTGGATGTGGAAAACACGATTAAAGAAGAAATTGATGCTAAATTGAATGAAAGCATTCAAATATCACTGCTATTCAATTTTTACTAAGTAAAATGTAGGCTACGTAATACAGTGTTTATACTTTGTTGACTATAGTGTGCCAAACACATCTCACAAAACATTTTTAGTAATATAATGATAATTTTCAGGAGAGAAACGATAACAGCACAAAGCAATTGTCTTTTGTTCTATAATTACCTATTTTCTGTCATATGTTATAGGCTAATAATATATAAATATTACAAAAAAAGAAGGAATAATTCTAATAGTATACTCACTTAACAACCAATGGATTTTTATTCCGTTTCCCAATTGGCCTTGTGTATTCATCCATCATTACGCCTGTATGTCGATTCACTATGACCCCAAGGAAGAACAAGATGATTGGCGGCACTGTCATCACTCCCAGTGAGTACAACTTGTTGTATTGTGGAAGGCAGGGACAGTTGAAATCAAAGCTGGTGTAGAGCTTGACACTAACCAATGCCAGGACAATGCAGATTCCATTGGAAATAGACTCAGAGTTGGTCTGAAAGTACTGCAGGACTAACTTAAAGCGTTCCATCGTTTAGCACTTGGTGGTTGAGACAGCAACAGTTTATGAATAGATCTATTGAGTTTTAATGAAAGAGACAGGATTAGCAATTATCTTATTCTCAAATATCACATACAACAATATATCAATACACTGGAAAGCAGAAAATAATATTTGCATGGAAACAAATATGGCTTCTAGACATAGAACACAACACATATAATCAAACATTACATTCAATTAAAGATTAGAAAAGAGGAACATATACTGTACATTATCACAGTAATAGTAATCCGTAGTGAAGAAGATCCTAATATACACAATTTAGCAAGTTATGCTTTTGTAGGTGCAACAGATGTCTAAACAAGAGCAGCAATACAGGTAAAGGCTGAGAACACCTTAGTCAGGTGAGAGAGCTGCCTGACCACGCCTTGTGTCTGTGTGAGAGCAATGACCACACATCTGACATCAAAGACCTTAAAGAGAAAGGGAACAGGTGATTGGTCTGGTATTCATATAATACTCTTTATTTATATAGCATATTCATGGTTCTCAAAGACATATGAAGCTAATGTCAGGTTAACTGGATCTAACGGTGAGGTTGTGTGTACATTTTATACACACGGGGGTAGGGTTGAGAAAAAGTGGGTCCCCAGTCAAACACCTGTGCATATTTATGGGATTTTGTGTCGTGGGTGCTTGTCTTTAATTATGGGACTTCAGACAGAAGGGATACTGTTTCATTGATAGTCATTTTTTACAGAATGCTTCTATGTTATATCTTGTATTCTCTGGAAACAGCAAAAGTCACAGTTTATGTTCAATTTAACGATAAAATACAACAGGATTAAGTTTGCGTTCATAACTGAAACCATCAGGAACTGAAATGATTAAATCATCTCACAGAATACAGATAATGCCTGCAATATTTTGCCAAAAGCTTGGATTACCTTTCAGAATTATGTTATCACATTTTTATCATACAGTAAATATATTTTATAGGATGGAAATTATTTGTATTTTTTTAATTGGCAATTTTGGTAATGAATTAAGAACAGTACAGTTTGTTATGAACAGTTGAAATCAACAGTCACTCAGATTTGTGTATACACAAGAATTTATTTAAAGTATTCTGACCTATGTAGAAATTGCTCACAAGACCATACGCACCCTCCTTGAAGCCCACATAAGTATGCATCTAATGATGTTGACCAGAGAAAGAAAGACACTCGTTTCTATTCCTGCCTGTAACTACACATTAGAGGCTAGTAATACTCAAATGTGTCACTCATACAGAAGTCTGGCTGTAGACTTTCCAGGGTGCAATCAGATGAATCCATAGAACAGCGACCGCAGATGCAGCTGAGAGCTACAGGGTAGTGAACAGTTGGGTCCACTCCCAAGGGACAGTCAGGCAGTTCAAATGTCTTGTAGGACAAGGCCCGGTAAGTGCACACATGTTGGTACACATTACTGAATGGTATTTTAATGTTAGGATCCTTAAGGGTAGAAAACACAGAACAAATGGATTAGTGTGCAGGAGAGTCAATGAAAGAGGGATATAGCACCTTATATTGGTTATAAGATGACCAAGATGATGAGTTAACTAAGTTATTATATCGAATGACTTATTCAGTTGATATTAAACTCATAATTAAGCATTAAATATACCTTCGTGATGCAGTGACCACTGCAGATGGTGGTTTCAACGGGGTGACATTTGGGACAACCTTCTTTCTCCACAGACACTGTCTGGTTAATGAGCTGGCATGACTGAAGATGGTAGGCAACTAGCAGCATAAATTAGAATATATAAAATGCTAGGACCAAATTAACAAACCATCAAAGGGAAAGGGATCATGGAGCATTTCGTGAATGGTGGTACAATCATATGCCATCTGGTCACACTAAACAACAATGTTTTCTACCACATTTGTCACTTGATGAAATATGTAGTCAATCATCAAAAGGAGTCTTTATTTGCCATCACAGACAATAACACAATTAACTAAGTAGGCTATGTGATGCTAAACTTCAAGTTGTTCAAATGAAATGCTTATTAAATGGCATTCTATGCAACATATTGTTTTTGAATTATGTAAATAATTAAACGTTTGGATTTTAAATTGCAGAAAATAAATAATTTCTTACCTACAGGTCCCATTGGCCAAATGTAACCAAAGGGTGCAAAAGCCATGGTGAAAATCAGATGGTACATCATGGTATTGAATGACACGCCCATCATCCTTAAGAAGCCAGACATTCAATTCATTATTTAGCTGTCTGACTCTTTAATCAGTCTCTTAATTAATCAGTGAGTAACATCTGTACATGGGTGGGAAGTTATTAATGTACTAACTTAAAGACAAATATGTTTCTGCCCTGGAATTATAGTTAATAAGTCTAAATGTAAATCAAAATTGTAATAACAGAAAATAAATTGTTACATAGCCGTTTATGATATGAACAACACTGGCAATTAATACGCTATACGTACCTCTAGACAGGTGCCTTGTACCTAGTGAACTTTTTATGATGCCTGATTATTTATAAAGTAGAGAGAGCTCTGTATCCAGGATGAACCACAGTGTCACCTGCCCTTGTAGCATTAGTTGGCTTTATGGATCAGTGACATGATTAGGCTATTTGCTGTGAATAAATGTCCCTTAGTATGATGTGCTCACTGCTCTGTGTTGTCTCCAGTATCATGTGTTGCTAAGAACATTAATAATCTCTACTATTTCAAGGTGAGATCACTGTGACACTGACATCCTCAAAATGTTCTAGAATAATTGTAGGGTAGGTTACATTACCTACACAACGTACTACGCAATTAATCCAGGAGGAAACATTTAGCCTAGTTCTCAAACTGGCTATGGTCAGAGTCAATCAATCAATCAATCTTTATTTATATAGCACTTTTCATACAAATTAATGTAACACAAAGTGCTTCACACTACAA
>JAODLL010005136.1:0-10726 GCA_026546735.1 Forbesichthys agassizii
TTGGGGTCCCTTGCTGGAGCTGCTGCCCCCGCGACCCGACTCCGGATAAGCGGAAGAAGATGGATGGATGGATGGAATATAACATCATCAAATATCGGAAAGAGTGCACTCGTATTGTTCTAGTCATAGTCTCTGCACCCAAATAACAGCGCAACTGGCAAAAACATCTTATGGAGATCGCAACACGAATTCTGTTGTTTGAATTAGAAATAACACACTTGGCCTTATCTGTGATGAGTTTGTTGAGAAAGATTGCCTCGGATTGACCCAAAAATCTCTTTAAAACGATATTCCAATAACAAAAGTATTCTGAGAACAGCATACTGATTATCCATTTTGAATAAATGCCCTTGATTTGGGACGGCAATCCTTTGGGGGCTGTAGTTCTAAATGAGGTCATTGGCATCTTACAAACATACATAGAGTCTGCGAAAGACTACACTCAATCTACAACTACAGTATTCTTCATTTACAGATCCAGAGGAACATTTTAAGGGGTCATATGACAAATTTGGCCAATCACAGCTCAAGCTTTTTAGAGAACATAGGTAGTTATGTCATCATTCGCTCCAAAGACGGTTGGAATTACATTTCTCAATGAGAGAATAAAACCATTTGACTCCAAATGTAGATTTGTACATACAGTATAATAATAAAATAATATCATATATAAACGCATATTTGCATTAATGCAGTTATATACATTTATAAATATAACACACATTTAAAAATATAGGACATTCATAATTAAACCTATAAAAATGTAGATATGTTCACTCACAATGGCTTATTCCTTGACATATATGCTCATCAGATGTTGTATTTTAGTTCTATAGTGTAAAAGGGGTTTAGATGCATAATTCCAATGAAGTATTCAATATCAATAATAATATAAAAAATAACATTTCAAGCGAAAATGAAAAACATATATATTTATGCTGTGAGCTTCCTTTACTAAAGAGCAGTGTCACTCAAATTGAATATTTAACCTGAATTGAAATCTCACAAGTGTTTCCTACAGTGTAATACCAACATTACATATGTCAGATTTACAGGCTTCATTTGACACCAATTAATGTATGAGCATGCTTTTAGGAGAAAAAAAAAACATCCAGGGAACTAGGGATGAAGAGTTAATGTCTAAATTGACATATTCATTGCATTTACAGTATTAGGAAGAGGCTCAGCACCCAAGGCTCTGTCATGCCTCTGTACATTAGTGTAGTGTCCTTGAGCACTCAACACCAGCTTAACGGGGCTGGATGGGAGCATTGAACCATGCAGCAGCCATATAGGAGTTGGTCTTCGTGACAGGAGTCCTCTTGATACCTGTAACTTATGTAGGAGCTGATTTTAGCACTAAAACCCATTGTGTAATACACTTAGACAAAACGTTTACTAAAACTGACATTATTTTTAAGAGTTTCTCCTAAATTGCCAAGGTAGGAACTACTTAAAATGCTTCGTGGGCCCTGGTTTTTCCATTTCTCTTAAGAATGTGTTTACTATTGTAGGTATGCGAGAGACATAATCGCTCGGATGGTCATACTGCAGTATTTGCATCAACCACACCAATTTGTGTTGCTGTGTAATGCATAATTATAATGAATGTGCAGTCCTTCTGAGCACTCATTTAAAATAAAGTAAAGGTTTAGCAATTCCTTTAGTAAATATTAGCACGGTCTCTGAAAATGGCAGCCCCTTTATAACTGACCATAGTTCTCTTTCCAGCTCAGCCATCATGAGATGAAGCAGACATTAGCATGGCCATTACAGCCAACTGGATCTCCTTGCTCTCTGGGGATAAACAGCATTTGCTGTAGGCAGCTAGAAGAAAGTCTTGGCTCACAGCTGCTTGGTTTATTATGCAGCTCTGCAGGTGCTGCATTATGGTGCATTAGATGACTCCCATGGCTCTTAATAGTGCAGTCTCAATGCAAGTCATATAAAGTAGTAAAGGGAAGGGAAGTGGAAGATGTATTCCTATAATGTATGTATGGCCAGGTAAAAGACGTTTTCATAGCAGTAGGAGTTAACAGTAGCATCTACATTATTATAGTTAGTACTAAATTATTGATGTTTAAACACGGAAATAGATTACATTGGTGGCTACACTTTTCAAGTGACCAATTTAGATTGTTCAGTGCCCATGTGTCGTATCTATGTTTACTGTTGCTCCTCTAAAATGCAAAAGTGACTCCCACAAGTAAACCAATGGGCCATGTGTTCCATTGTCCGACCCAGTGCGGCTCAATGTAGCTCACTGAACAGTGAATAATGTGAATGCTGTGGAGGATGTGGGGCTCATATTACCACTGTCTCTGTTTCTGTGACATCTGTACCGCAGGACGCTGTGTATGAAAGAACCATTAGATAATGGATGGAATGGTACTGAGCACTGTCACAGAACAGAACGACATTTTGCCTGGGCTGCCTTGCATACAGTACAAACTGCAACTCCCGTGATTGTATTCAGCACAGTAAGCTAAAAATAAGCTTTTAATCAGCGTACGTTTTCTTTAATTAAAAGCACATACAAGCAATTCCACAAAACGCAAAGGAGGACATATGACTTTCACAATACATTCACAGAGACAATGGTAATTAAAAAACTGTAGAAAATTATTAAAACTATTAAATCAATAGTCTACAGTATTTGTAAACCTGTACAGCACTGACAACATTATCACTCACATTGCTTGTCTATGTTGAAACTCACATTTGGCTTCCTCTGAGAATAAAAGCCTCAATTTTGCTGTTCATTTGTGTTATTTTTGGAGTGCCGGTAATTGTGTTTCCGGTAATTTGCTTGAGTTGTGAAGTAAACTGAAGATGTGCAAATTACTATAAAGCAGGGGCTTAAGCCTGAAGAGTAAAATGGTTTGTATAGTTTCTACGGCCAGAAGAAAAATAATCTATATCATTACTGGGGAACAATATACTGTATACACACTGTATTTGACAGGGTTCAGTCTACACCAAACCACAGAACCCATTGGCAACAGACTTATGACAATTTACAGTAGTCTCTGGGTGCAAGGGCCAATATTTCTGGTGTTGCTATAGCCAACGTATATCCGAATAATGGATAACCGGATAATGGATTACCGGACCAAAACTCCCTCTTCGGTGGGCTGCTCATTACTTATAGTACAATTTAACAGTATAGAACTTGAGAGGCAAAAAGGAATTGTAGTTGAGTTCAGTATATTATTCTAAACAGCTGATCTGCTTAGACGATCATCAGACAATAGACGATAAACAATAGATATTTTGAGATTCACATATTTGCTATACATGTGGACTGTTTACAAATTATACCACAAAATCACAAAAATGTTTAAAAGATCTGTAAGCCTCGTGTTGAATTATAAAACTACATTAGGTGTACTTTTAATTATCAGTAACACCCTGCTTAACATGAACCATTTGTGTTGAGAATAGTTAACAACCAAAATGTTTATTTGGTCCTGGTTTCTAACAGACACTTGTGAGGCAGAGCTGGAGTCAACAAACAGTCCAGCACTACATAAACTCAATAATTCACATCAAAATGGTGCACTCCTGCAAATATTTAATGAATCTTAGAATTAATCATTTTAGAAGTAACACTAGCTTTGAGTCAACACTTATTTCAAAGTGTTACTGTCCATGTTAAATGTTTGACATTAATCTTCAGTGAAGCATAGTGGCACTGATAAACAAAGAAGGGTACTGTAGCAGAGTACATTTACAGGGACAATTGTGATATGTATTGTGTCTTTACATAATGTGTGCATTTAAATGTGACTATATGCATAGATCTGTCATGTTGTAAAACTAGGAAATCACAACAAAACTAGACTGACATCACATCATTAATCCGAGAACAGATTCCCAAAAGCAGGCAGCATTCCTTTGGTATTTTCAGATACCATTTTTTGGGGGATTAACCTTGCATTGTTTTCCCAAATAAACATTGAACTCTCAACATGTACAAAACATATAAATTGCAAACATTTGCACAAGCAGAGGAGTAATAAATATATACTATTATTTGGACAAACATATAGATTAGGAGAGTAGTCACAGCATCGGGTTTATCATCTACTAACTAAACAGGTATGCATGTTCATGCAAATATGTCAATTAAGTATATTTGCCTTTATTATAAACATTCACTGTTGTTGTTGCAAAGCAATGTTTGGACACCCTTCATCAGGGTTATCCAGGTCTCCGATAATAAGTGTGCTCACCCACTCAGTGTAGTTTGCTTGATCATAGACTTGCAAAACACCAATCACTGGCCATCGCATTAAAGGGTACTACCAGACATTTTTACAAGGACCCAGTTTTTTAATACTTAAGCGTAGCATCACATCAGGCAACATAATTCAGTTCCATAGCCTACAATGCTAAACAAACAAGGATCTAATAATAATCAGTAAATCACCCAGAATCAACCAATCTTATTCAAGGATATTGTTTACAGGTGCTGCAGATGATTATTAAACTGGAGGAAAACTCACAGCTGTAGTATGTATATTTTAACACACAAGTCCCCTTTCTGCTGGCAGCTTTCACGACAACCCACCTGCCAATGACTTAATCTCCAGACATTTTAATCTTTTTTTGTTTGAGGAAAGTTTACTGTTTGAGTACTGCCAGTAATGTCCTGTTTTGAGTTTGTTCATATGTTGGTGGTGGAGTGTGTGGTGGAGAAGTTCTCCATCCGGATGCGCACCACCTTCTCTGTCGGGGGCGGGGGATACAGGAAAGGGCACGTGAAGACCTGTCTGCAGGCCTTCCGGAAGTTCTCAGACAGAAAGGCATAGAGGATGGGGTTGACGCAGGAGTTCCCGTACGACAGGCAATGGGAGGCGATGCGAAAGGCGAAGGAGGCGTCCGTGAGCGGGAAGTGGCCGAAAACCACCCACATGGCAATGATGTGGTATGGCATCCAGCAGATGAGGAACGCTGTAACCACCAACAGGACGGTCTGGGCTGTCTGGGAGAACACGGAGAGGGGAAAGATGGTTATGCACAGTATGGCGCTATTCTAAAAAGAGGGCTGGGGGCTTCAAGACTACACTACTACTTCAACATCGTAGAGGCATAATTTGACTTTTCATGCTTTCTCTGAGGATTGATCTGGTTTGACTGCCTCAATTGTAAACAGGTGTAAAATGCTCTGTCCTCAGTAAGGTCTTTGAGTCATTTTGTTTTCGGCAACACTACACTACACTTTTGTATAATTTTGGAAAGGATTCCTGTCTACAGTGCCAAGACAGCATATACCCTCTGTTGGGCTGCAGACAATTTTAGATTGTTTAGAACAACAAAATCCCTGAAGGCATGTTGAGCATGGAAGATAGAGTGCAAAAAGCATCACAGCAACTATTTCTCAACACAATTACGCTGTTGCACTATAACAGACAATGTCAAAGTCAGGACTATATTTTTTCTATATCATTCCAACATATGAACACCATGTTAGGCCAATTGCCGGTACACAAGACCTTTTATGTCTGTTAATAATTTTCTGATAATGTATTTGTTCTTTTGCCCAAAAAAGGTGGAGCCACGCCCACTATCGACCACTACATTAAAAAAAGCCCTGATTAGATTGTCAAACATCGATTGACACTGCCAATATGTCACAAAAAGACAAAAAGAGAGTGATGGTCTATTCACCTACCTAGCAGGGACTGCTTATGGAGCTACAGTATATCAGAGCAATATTGTGGTGAAGTAAAAGACAACAAAATTGTAATAAATCAGACACGAGACTCCACTAACTCCACCCCATTTATTTAACCAACTTTGGTGACATCGTCGGCATAGTTTTTCCTACATATTGCTCACTTTAGATTTAGAGACTGTTAAATTGCCCAAAAAATGTGTTTTGTTTTGTTTAAAATTGGATTATAACTACAAAATATCAGAAAAATCAATCCAAATAGTTTTTAAATGTAAGCCTATTGGAAATATATTAAATGTACCAGTGTTCCTATATCTGGGTTGTTGGAATACCCCCGTGAACAATTGGCCTTGTGAGAAAATAATAGTTAGACCCCAATCAGGCAGGAGGCAGTTTGTGGTGTTCAAATAATCTGGCGCTGGGTACAATGTGTGTGTGTGTGTGTGTGTGTGTGTGTGTGTGTGTGTGTGTGTGCACTGCTAAAACAATTACTATAGTTTTCTAGCATTATAAGCATACAGGTATATTTATTTACACAGTTATTGTGCTAGTGAAACAGTTTGAGCAGATATACAAAGTATTTTTTAAATATCGCAAAAAACACCAGACACCGCTTATCCAGCAAAAGCTGCCACCATTAATTCAGTTTCCTAGCAACTGTACACTTTGGTGACACCACCAGAAAGGCCTGCTTCTCAAATAATTAAATTGGATAACAGGGAAACAAATGCAAACATTGAGCACTTTTCTGCTCCGAGTTCTGCTCCGAGTTCTGTTCCGAGGCGCTCTGTGTTCCACAAGGCACAACCGGCGTCTAAAGCACAAAATGCCCTGGAAACCATAATCAGTACGTTAAAACGCTAACTTCCTATATGAAACAACTGGAAAAAGACGCCTCTCACTACAAATCCCCCCATTAACGATCATTGGATTAAATTATAGCAGACACACCCAGGCTTCATTATTTACAGCAGAATGTGAATTATAGAATGTAGGCAATATGGCTTCAACAAGCAGCACATGCTGCGATCACAATACATTGTAGAGGAGATGAACAAACAAGTTACAGATCACAAAGTTAGCAAACCACATTAAAGGCCATTATTTTCAAATGGAGAAAACCTGGAACAGCTGCGGAATCTTCCAAGGAGTGGTCATTAAGGTGTCAGTCTGTGGCTCCGTGAGTTTGTTTTCCTTGTGTTTCCACTAGGCCTGTTAATTCCTAGTCTCGATAGTTTCACCACTGTCTTAGTTAACCGTGTCTCAAATGCTTATTAACCTGTCCCTCGTTGTTGTTAACCAATGGTCTCTCCCCTGGCTTGGCTTCCTGTGTGTTTAAGCCCTTGTGTGATTGTTCAGTGTGTCCCTGTGGTCCTGCTTTTTGGATTAAGCCCTGTAATGTTCAGTTCTGCGTTGTTTTGTTGTGCATTTGGGTCCTCATCACCACGCATTGCACCAGGAAGTCACAGAAACCCCTTTGAGAAAATCCTCTTTAGCCACAGCTAAGGCATGGGAAGGGGGGTGTGTAACATCTTCGCTGTTATACATTCAGGTGATGTGTGTGAAGCAGCTGTTTATCTATCTTTAGATTAGTGTTCCTAAAATACAGTCATTGTTATGTCTGTGTGTCAAGACGTGTCAGTCAAATCGCTGGTGCTCAGGCTGCCGCATTCAATTGGACAGGTCCTGCAGTACTGGTTATAGTCTACACAAATAATGATATACTTCCGCAACACTCAAATCTCTCTCTCTCTTAAGTCGCTTACACACACGCACATAGTCCGCTATCTGTATTGGTCTTTTTTCAGCCAACAAAAATCACATAAGTCCTTGACTCTTGTCAAGTCAAGGGAAAGAATAGAGGACCCCATTTTGTACAGAACACCCACTGTCCTTGAGCGGCTTCTCAGCAGAGCAACATTTCACTGAGCTAGGACAAACAGCAGGCCACACTTTTAAGGCTACCTTCAGCCAACTTTGCACGCTAGAGGCATGCTATTTGTCAACTAATGTATTCCAGTGGTCTGACTGCAGATGTATTGCAAGCTGGGAGTGTATGTGAAAATACATTAAACAGCAGTTAAGTAAAGCAGGAGGCCTTAAAAAACATATCTTGCATTAACATTCTTCTATCAATCTTTTCTCTACTGCTGCTTTCATCTAGTGTTTTTTCAAGCCCAATAAAAGTTCAAAAACGTTGATAAAGCATACATTTGTGTACTGTGGTGCAACAGGGTATTACAGTATATTCAACATTTGTTCCAACCTTTGTGCCTGTACAGTAAAGTGCAGTCTAAGTTTAGTTGATGGTCATGCTTAGTCTTTTCAATGTAGTTTTCACTACAGCACTACAATATGAGAGTCTGTTTAAACTATCCTATGGACAGAGAGAACCCTCCCTAGCGGGATTCATGCCAGTCAGCTTCCTCCAGTCACTCTATAAGTCACTCTATATTTACATCTGACATGGACACATGTAAGCCAACGCTATAGATTTGTGAGGAAATAAAACATTTTCCTGGTTAAGTAGTTTCTTTGTGACATCTCAGCCATGTCGCTGTTACAGTACACAGCTAGCTTTAGTCAGTGTTGTCAGGAGATGGGAGTGTGTGTAGACAATGAGAACAGCTGCATCTGCCTTTCTGCGTAAACGTTGTTTACCACCCCACCCACATTTAACCAAAAGTGTCAGGGATGTCAACAGATCCATTGTACAATAGTATAATAAATTCAATGTATCGGTTGCTCTGACAGACCAACCCATCTAAATGATCTGGGATATTTAATCATGTAATTTATCTGAACAGCGACACCTCCAGCAATATCTGTCCAACTTTTATAAACCAGACTATTGATTGCTGTTATGGGAATATGCCCTATGCTTATTAAGTGATATGCATACCTTCACTCTGCCAAAATACAAGTCTGTCACCGAGCAAATACAGATCTGATAGATGTAAGCATTGAAGGGACTGCTTTGAGGAGACTCATTTGTTTAAATCATACCAGGATACCGATGAACTCAGACACTATCGAATTGAATGTCAAATTCTATTAAGTCTGAGACTAAAAATGTGAAAATATTCCCAAATAAGTCACGGGTATCCAAATGACTAAAAGCTGTGTAACTGGAAGGTTGCTTTCTGTGCTGGTAAAATTAAATTACTAAGTAAGAAAAATAAACTGATAAGGGGGAGGTTAAATTGTATTTTTTAAACAAAATTAACAAATTCACAACTGGTCATGTTTGGGAGTTACTGTTGATTTGACACTGAGAATGGCAGGACAGAATGTGATTAAATGTACAGACATCAAAAATCATCAATGAGAATGATCATTCCTCCAAGTCGAACAAGAAGGCCTGTCTTTAAAAGAATGTTTTTGCTAGGTTGTTTCAGTCCCTCGTAGGCACACATACACACACACACACACACACACACACACACACACACACTCTCTCCATAATTAAGCATGTGCCAAATAAGCCTATTGAGATAACCTCCATATTGTCTAAAACCATGGCCAGTCACTTGACCATCACTGTGACCACCAAGCTACGTATATCCACTCTAGTTCCAGAACAGTATAAGAGCAACAAAATGACACACACTATGCAGTGCTGACTTAATGCAGTTACTGAACACACATGCCAGGGTCCTATTTGCGGATTTCAGCTCATCTTTTAATTCAGTGAAGACACACTCTTCTGAAAAGGCTGATCTCAACATCAGTAAGGGGTTAGTTCTCTGGGTCAGACTTTCTTCCCTGTCGGTCGCAGAGGGCCGTATGTCAGATGTGCTTACTGTGAGTGCATGCTGCACACAAGGATGTGCTGCCCTCTGCTATTCTCTTTCAACTGGCGACGTTACTGTATAATGAATGAGACGCCCTTCAAATTGGTTATGCATTCTGACATGGCCCTACAACAAACACTGTAGGGTAGAGGTCTTCAACAGGGGACCCCTAGGGGGTCCTCAGAGGTACTGCAAAGGGTCTTCCAAATTATTTGATCCCAAACATTTTTTTGTCCAAAAAAACAATAACATATACAGAAAATCTACATTAACATAAAAACAACATAAGATTAAAACTGTCAATAATTATTTGAATGGTTTAGTTAGTGGCTTTTATACATGGCACTATAGGCGGCCCTACACATTATTGTTGACCCGCCAACTAGATATTTTATACCATATATGATAGGGGTCCCTGTGTCGTGTTTCTATCAGCCAAGGGGTCCTTGGCCAGAAAAACATTGAAGGCCTAACTTTAGGTGAAGCTGGCCAAAAATAAGGCCCCTCAAATATTGTTGCATTAGAAATCAATGTGTCCAAGATAAAATCACAAATTATCCTCACAAAACCAGATATGTTGGCCAACATGTTTGAACTGGACATTTTCTATGTGAGCTGTGAAATTATATATATATTATAATAAAGTATATTTTCAGGAGATGCTGTACTGTAACTTCTTAGCTACAGTACCTTCTTAGAAATCTCTGGCCTCTATTACTCAGCAGGTTTAGGCTATGTTCAGATTTAATTTGTCATCTTCCTGCTTGGTATGGTCACCTTCAGAATAAATATATGGCAATTGATATATTAATGGTGAGCAAGATAGTTGGCAAACTATATACATAAACTATATATATATCCAAAATAAGAACTCTAGTGTTTAAAGCTGAACTAGAGATGATCATCCATTCTTTTATTTCATCACGTTTGGACTATTGTAACAGTCTTTTCACCTATCTAAATAAGAAACAGCTCAACCGTCTCCAGGCTGTTCAGAACGCTGCAGCAAGGATTTTAACTGACACAAGGAAACGAGCGCATATCACACCTGTTTAAGCCTCTCTAAACTGGTTGCCAGTACTTTTTAGAATTCATTTTAAAATTCTCGTTCATACTTTTAGAGCCTTGCACGGACAAGCTCCTCCTTACATTGCTGACCTGATACACGTTCATATTCATCAGGTCAGACATTGTTGGTGGTTCCCCACACACATTTCAAAACTAGAGGGGACCGTTCATTTAAAGCTGTGGC